>CM063592.1:15558791-15592975 GCA_032356905.1 Salix exigua
AGCAGATTTATTATCAATTTTAGTTTTGACAGCAAACACTGATATTTAAGTAGCTGATACAGAAGTAAATGCGAAATAGATCTTCAAAATCATATGAACAATCAAGGATGTCCAAATGTGGGACAGGTGACAGGATTGTGTCTGGCCCGTAACTACTGTCCGAGTTAGGAAAAGAGAACAGTTTCCTGTTACAAGCAGTGGAATAGCTACTCGGCTCGGAAGGACCCCATGCATATTTTTTAATGGAGGTCTTATGATCAGATAAAAGCAGACAGAGAACAGGCCATGCTTTCCTCTTCCTTCTCGTGCCTCAACTGGCAAAAGATTTGTCTCACCATTCTTCACTTGGTCCACACCCTTTTTCCATGTTTCAAAAGTAGTGGTCAAAAAGAATATCGAATAAGATAATAATCAGCAACTCATTAGAACGACAACCCAGTATTCCTCTTGCTCAATGCCCTTTTGGCTAATGTCTTTTTTCTGATAAAGAGAGAAGAATTCGTTGTTTAACTTAAATTCAGAACCTTAGCATGCTAGCACCTTGATGTGACGGGAATAAACAAATAAAAAGATCCATGATTAGTTCAAGAAGCTTCCCTTTTTGTTTCTTTTCACTCGAGTCAATCTCTACAATCCCAGATAATATGGACCAAAGCAATCTGAAAGAAAAATGATGAGGGCAGACCACATTCATAGTGCATTTGCATTGGAGCCTCTGCAATGGGAGGTGAACCTAATAGAATTGTTCCAAAGGGGAAGAAAGGTCGACAAGACAATCAATCCATGCTCACCACATGATAATCGATGTCCTTTTCTCGGAAAAAATGGGGAAATTGTCAAAATGGCCGCAACCGGCGCCTTTGGTGTCTTCTTTGGTCCCATTACAAAACCATCATAATCGATTTTAGTTCTAAATAAAAGGAATCCAGCTACTTATCCAATCGTGGCTCCATTTGGAGCTTTTCGGCTTGAACTTGGCCGTAGGTGCCATCGAGTTGCAGAACTTGCTACTTTACATACTAGCCAAAAGCTGTCCTGAAACATAGCAATTAAAGGAATATCATAAAGAAGTTGAAGCACAGAACCTTCCGGTATGAGTTCAATTTCATAGGTGCCTTCTTTTTAAACCACTAAGCTTGTCCCAAAAAAGCCATATCATTCCATTTGCCAATGTTCCCTGATGGAATTTCTTTTCTCCACATGCATTTATTTGTTTCCAATGCCCCCCACTGCTTTCTACTCTCCTTGTATGCCTTGATTTCTATATGGACTGCAATTTCACGTCTTTCTCTGTAGCAAATAATTATCTTTGAAAACTATATACTGCAATTTGACACACCTTTCTGCATATCATGCAACCATCTTTGAAAACCAGTTGGCAATCTCTGATAAATTACCGGTATCTTCTACTCCTGTTAATACAACTTTTAGAGAAAGCACCACGTAACATCGTCAACGATGCGCCATGATAGATAGCTTCAACAAGACATCCACCGAATTCCCATAACATGTCACGGGACATTATTCATTCTTCAGAACAACTAGCTCTCCCTAAGGGTTTCTCAGCATGCGATCTCCTGATTAAATGCTTGTGAGGTGAGCCATTCTAGGATCGTGTTTTGCAAGCACTCTTGATCGGTTTCACCAAGGTCATCAAGACCTGTCAATTGATTTGTTTCGAACCCTCTTATTATTTACAACTCTGTAATACCAAATTCAATCTAATAGACAAGGATGTGAGCAACATCCGCATTCAGGACAAAAATTTCAAACCTGCATTCACGTTTTCTGCTCTCCTAGTTTCTATTATGAAGCTGAGTTCAAGAGAAGGAAAAAAAATATGACGAGTTCTATTATGAAACTGTGTTCTGGAAGAAAGGAAAAAAAAACAGGTAGCTTACCGAGAGACAGCACAGGAATAGCTCCATAAACACTCGTTAGAAGTAGGGAAAGAATGATGAAAAGTACTTATATAATGCAATGAGATTTTAGCTACACTTTTCTCCAATTTCCTTTCTTCCTACGTATTACATTGTATGTTTGTTACAACGAATATCCAACAATTATAAGATCCCCACTGTATTTTCAACTTCACATCACTGAAATGTAGATATTAGAAGGTCAAGTTAATTTCTATCTATAGAAGCCACTTTCTTTGCAAGGAAGTAAAGAAAGTGGATATCCATTATTGTGTTAAACTGCAGTTTCCAGGACATACTGTGTATACTTCCCAGGAAGAGAAACTTCTAGTCACTGACCAAAGAGCAACTTACGAATTCAAGGACCTAGTTCCAGGAGAACATTCTAAATTTTTAATAGTCACAGCACTTAGTTATGCCAGATAACTAAAGCAGCCAACTATATATTATGCCATGCCAATATACCAAAGCAAAGTCCTTTATCAAAACAACAATGGCATTGCTGACTTCCAAAAATTGAGGTCTACATTCTTTCCCCTCTACATCTCAACTTTAATCAATACTAAGAGTATAAGGAATTATAACGCTAAACATGTGCTCCATAACATGATAGTGTGAAAGTATCAGAAGGTAATTGTGGATAAGCTGTAAGCAAGACCTTTCAGCATCGACTAGGAAATCAATAAAATGAAAAATGCAGTAAAGAGATGAAGCCTCTTGTTCCTTGAAGGCTTGAACAAGTCAGGTGCTGGCGAAGGAAAGTGCAAGCGAAATTGAATAAGTTTTAACGTTGTTGGCAATTTCTATCACTCCTAATAAAAAAAAAGGCCCCATTCATGTACTACATTTACTTCATGCCGATGAATCAAAGACATAAGAAACACCCGTATGGATCCAACTGCCTCAAAACATAAATACAGCTATTGAGCAGTCTCTGGCCCATCAAAGAGAGATTTGAAGGCAGGCAGGTTTGAATGTAATCAAATCTTCTTGCTATTATTGCATGAAACTGCAAGGGGCTTCAGGAGCATGCATGCTTACAAGTTGGCATTTTTTCATCTTAATCACCCATATTTTTGGGCTTCTACAGAATAAGTCCTACAAGCTCTCGTGGTTTGCAACATAGAAAAGAGGACAGAGTGCGGTTAGGAACCTTAAAAGGAATTGTGGCTTCTAGTATGCCATATTCGTTGAACATTTTTACAGTCATTTGCATAACAAGAAAAATAAAAAACATCGCTTGGTAGAGTCGTACTCCATGGAATTTGGATACATGTAATAGCATCAAGCATTTGTGCATTCAAAGCTCAACACCAGCAATTTCTCACCATAAAATTACCCATTTGTTCTGCTCAGAATAAAATCGGTAAAATCCATAATAAGAGAAATTTAACTTACTTAAACAAACTATAATCCATCAATCAAGGCATGAACGTTCATTGTATATAGCTCATATTGTCAAAACTGATTCGAAGATGCATAAAAACACCTTCGAAGTCAGAAGGTAACGGATTTTTGTTATTAGCACCATGAACATCATTAAATGTGAAGAACTAGTCCATTATTCAAAAGCTTCTCGACTCCCCACCATAAAAATTCAATCTACAATAACAAAGCCCTTCATCCTGTAACATCAATACCAAAGTTATTCTCAATGAGAACATAAAACACTACAAAACCCCAAAAAATGGAACGTACCAAACAGAATTAACGCTAAAACCCGTGGTCACCATCCTCATTAATCATCTAACTGTTGAAGCTCGGCCTTTAACTGCTCCATCTTGAGCCCCATCGACCTTTGCAAAGCCGCCTTTTTACCCTCTTGCAATTTCCCTAATAGCCCTTCAAACATGTCCATAACTTCCTTTACTGCAGCCCTTGCACACTCTGCCTCTTCATTAAAATAGACAGTTTCTTTCGACTCCATAGCCATCTCTATCTCCTCTCTTGCCTCTGCAAACTTGAGGTTTATCATGTCAACTACTTTGTTTACATCTAACTCCGGCACCGGCCCACTTCCAGATTCAGTACTATGCCTTCTTCGAGTGTGTCCAGTCGGGAACCGATTTCGGAGGCTCCGTGTAAAGGGGTGCGTGAAAGTGTGAATATTTGAGACGGGGGTGTGGAGAAATTTGGGGTTTGGAGATTCGACTGAGTTGGGAACGAGTTCAGATGAAATCAACGTGAGATATTTGAGGGAAAGTGTATTTGTGGGTTTTGGAGAATGTTCAAAAGGGTGTCTCAAAAGCAATTTGAGCAGAGAAATCTGTAATTGTTTCTGCATTTTTTTGCTCTAGAGATTTTCACTGAGCAAGGAAGCAGACACAGAGAAGGACTACTAAACTCTCAAATCTCAAACCCCCTTCCTTCACCCTCAAATCTCGAACTGGGAAGACTGGACCTAGGCTATATAAACATTGAAAAGGCACGGATCATTGGGCCTTGTGAATGTTATAATGGGCCATGATTAAACCCATGACAAAAAAACCTAAATAGAACCTGGGCTGTATTTTTGTTTTGTTCTTGTCAGGTATTGAAGGATGACGCGGCAAATATATCAGGAAGTGGGTCGGTGCCCAAAATCGGTAAATGGTAAAAGGTCACCAAAACCACACACCACTTTCTAGTCAATTGTCTCAACATAAAACCTAACAAATCCTTCAAATCCAACCACCCCATTTGGCTAAAAATGGCCTTTTATAAACTCTCACACAATCACATAGAACCAGGCATCAAAAACATCCGATCCCATGGCACGCCAGCTTCACTTCAAACAAACACCGCCAGGCTCATCAGGGCCTGCCCTGCCTGCAGTGACTCTTCTCCTGTGTGCATTTGCCTTGTTCATGTGCGCTTCTCATTCTCGAAAATGGCGTCGTTGGAGTGCTTGTTATGGATCCTGGGACCACGATCCTGTTATTCAACTCAACACTGAAGAAACGATGCTGGGCGCAGGAGGACATGACATCCATGCAGGCAGTCGTGATGACAGCATGTTCAGCAGTGAGCAAGTAGTTTCGGTCTGGAAGAAGAACATACTCATGGGCGGGAAGTGTCAGCTACCTGATTTTTCAGGCGTCATCATTTATGACTCAGATGGAAACGTTGTCACCCCTGCAAAAAATCCTCGCCCACTACTCACCTGGAAGTGAAAAACAATGGTGGCTCTGAAAATTGGGCATTTTTATTTGAGTTGTCTGTAGTGTTTGTAATTCTACACAGTTTCTTTAATTAGTATGTCCGCAGAAAGTTTTCTATAAATATGGAAGTAAAATACGGTTTATGTACTCATTGGTTGTATTGTCCAACAGCTGCATGGCCAAAATAGAACAGTGATCCATGGAAAGATGGGGGAGAAAAAACCACCATATTCCCTCATAATAATCATCACAAATATTACTGGCGAAAGTGAAAGAAAACCAGAACACTGGCGTTTAATATGAATTGATATTTATTTTAACAACAATCAACTGGGCCTCAATGATTCGGTCTTGTTGGATGAAGAAGACCGGCCCCTAAATGCCACAACTCTTAGCTTCCCCCCTTGCTTCTTCACACCTGGAGATGTTTTTCTAGAGTAGGTTGCACTGGAAGATTTGACTCTTTTTGCAGCCTTGACAGATTTTGCTGGAGTAGATGCTTTTCCAGATTTCATCACCGAAGATGTAGCCTTGGTCCGCACGCCGGGGGGTTTAGCTGTTGCTGACTTATTATTGCTTTTCTGATTGGATGCTGTAATTAATTTTGAACTCTTCCCCTGTTGTTTGCTTTTCTGATTGGATGCTGTAATCAATTTTGCATTCTTCCCCTGTTGTTCGGTTATTCGAGCCCTAGCAATGTCTCTTCTAACATTATCTACCGTGAGAGACTCCAAGCTCTCATTCTTCCTCATTGCTTCTTCAATCCGAGCAGCTAACTGTTGATCCTTTCTAGCCAACAAACTTGTCACTTTCCCTGTAATGCCAAGAAGACACGTATAAATCTCAAGCCAGAAAAAGGTGATTGCCACAAATTTCCACTTACAAATTCAAATGAGATGACAGTTAATTGTGAGAAATAAGTATTGGCTCGCAAGTTTTTTTTGGGCACAAATAGATCTTAATGTGCCAGTTTCAAACTTCCTATTAATGCCACACTGCTTCAGCAAATTGCAGGACACATACCTTTTGCACCCATACGTGCAGTTCTTCCTGTGCGATGTAGGTAATCAATCTGAAATGGTCAAGGAAAAAAAAGGCAGGGATCAGACTTGTTTATTTTGAACATTTCAGTGTAATAACCGGTGCACCACCACAGGGGCAGTCCTTCCCCTCCTCTAAACATCCTTTGGGATTTAACAAGATTCAATCCCAGGAAATGTAATGAAAACTGTCACTTGGCATCCATAGGGATTGGACTTTCAATTGTTAGCAACTGACACTGAAAAATAGAGATTACTTACAGAGTTCAAGGGGAAATCAAACATGATAACATGGTCCACATCTAAATCAAGTCCTCTAGCAGCCAAGTCTGTGCAGACCAGTGTGGGGCAATCTCCATCATCACTCTTAAACTTATTCAGATTCTCGACCCTGAGCTCACAAGGAAAAATACAGTTTGCTAAGAACTACAGACTAACATTCCTGCATGCACACCAATGATGCAGTGAAAGTATCAAATATCTAGATTTGATGGTTGGAAATATGTGTAAACAGTCAATATTGAAAGTCTTCATAGAAGGAAGACATTCAAGTTAGCATGTATGTATTTGTTATTACTTGCATGCAGATAGATATAGATGAATGAGCAATGCCTTGAGCATTCTTTTTTCCTCCTTTAGATGAAAAACAGGCAAGCAAGATGCTTTTAGAAAAATCAGCATCTATTGTAGCATACACACAAATTAAATTGCAGATACAACGAGGGAGACTAAAAACATGCTAGATCATCTCACCTCTGTTCTGCTGGCACCTCTCCATGGTAATTGACAGTGGAAATCTGATTTTCAGTAAGAAAGTGATCTACAGCACGGCTAGAATTCAAAGTGTTACAGAACACCATCACTCTGTTTCCTTTTGCTAAGCTTGGTTCAAGAACCTGCAATCACATGGCATCCGAACTAAACATCACCATTTGTGTATAAGAATATCAGGTAGGAAAAAACAGCAGTGATCAAGAGCAGTTGACCTGCATCAATGCTTCAAGCTTGTTTTCAGAACCTGAAAGCTTTATGAAATCATGGCGAGCAGATGATATCTTTTTATGGAGTGTTGATGTGCGCAGATGCTCTATTCCTTGAAACTCCTCATCAACCAGCTTTTGAACTGCCTGCAAAACCTCTAAAGATCAACTACCTGAATTCCTTGAATAAAAATGACATGCATAATAAAGCTCAACGATTTTCAGCCAACAAATAAATAACCATTCACCAAATTGAAGGTGGATGTTGTAGCACATAAAGACAACTGAGTGTATGCTCATAAACACACATGCCTGTAGATATATGGATTTGTTTATATAACACAGAATGTTGAAAAAAGCTAGAAGCCTGAAAATTTCAAGGATTTATCAAGATCAACCCCCTTTAATCTCATAAGAGGATCAAGGTGATGAGAGGCTACATCCTTAAACTTATGCTGACTTGGAATGAAGTAAAGATTTGAGGAAGTTGAGAATAAAATGAGGAAAACATTCAAAAGTAGCCTGGGAAAATTCATCCATCCCCATCAGGTCCAAAAGAAAGGAAAAAGAATAGAATCCAGTCAAGTATATGTAATCCTTTGCGGTAGCATTTCCCTAGTTTCAATACCACAGAAGTAACACGTGTAAGCAGTAATTAGTCAAAAGGTCTAAGTTGATATTTAGCGGAACAAGACAGAAGTCACCCTTAAGCAACTTCCAATACTAACATGCCATTTAGATGCACCACAAAGTAATGCCCATTCTCATTGCCACTGCATATGGGAGAGACAAATATGGGAAATTTTGTTAATGTGTTATCATGCCAGTATCCACAAGGCCTGCTTTTTCAGATGAGTCTCGACGCATGTGTGTGTGTGTGTCTATTTCTGTGCGCACTCATTGTAAAAGCAACGGAAGCAAAAATTTTATAGGTTATGAAAACAGCATGCGGATTTCCATTCATTCAATAAGATGATGGTCCAAGTTCGCATACCATTGTCATTGTTGCAGTGACTAAAATAGTTTGAAACCCTTGACCATCAGGTTTTGATGTCCGACTTTTCAATGGGCCTAAGAACTTGCGAATGTCAGGACCAAAGCCACGATCAAACATGGTGTCCGCCTCATCCAACACCTACTAAGAGATTAGCAACATCATAAAATGCAACATCATTGCAGCAAAAAGAAGCTACCATATGCATGTTCTTCTCTGTATCTTCAAGCAGTGGTCCAAACAACCATATTGAAGATTTTGAAACACAATCACTTGTTCTAGAAAAGCAAAAATAAATGAAAGTATTTAGATACTCACCAAGTATTTTATGTCACCATAAACCATGTTCCCGTCCTGAATATGCTGAAGAACCCTACCAGGGGTTCCCACAACCATGTCAATTGGATTATTCAATGAGTCCTCCTGGGGTCTCAACCGGCCACCCCCGCTGACCATAGTAGACCTGAACCGTGCATGATGGCCAATAGATTTTGCCACTCTAAAAACCTAAAAACCCATTTATTGTTATCAATTGCAAAGGCAAAGTCACAGGTTGAGAAGGGTCCAAATTCAACTGAAAGCATGGAAAATAAACCTGCTCAGTTAGTTCTCTTGTGGGACATAGAACAACAGCTCGTGGACGCCTGGGCTTCATTAGCCTACCCAACAAGGCCTCATCCCGTCTCAGCAACTATAAGACAAACAAAATAAATAGAAATTCTTTATGATTTAACACCTAAAAGACTAACATAATCACACGATTATATGATTACCATTTCTGAACACAAGCAAACGAAGTAGTCGACGCCAAGAATGAATGTTAGTGAACTATAAATTTTAAAATGATAGACAAGAAAACACACAAAATTTAAATTTCAACATTTTCAATATGCATCGAACCACAATCCAATTCCAAAAACACAACCAAACCTTCCCAAAATTCAATGCACCAGAAGTAAGAAAAAAACAGAGAGAGTAAGTGAAACCCAAAATCTTAGTCAGGGCAACAAGCAAATCAATCAATGAAAAATGAAGATAAAAACACACCTGAACAAGAGGCAACATATAAGCCAAAGTCTTTCCAGATCCAGTATGGGAACCCAAGACAACGTTTTTACCATCCAATGCAGCAGGAATACCAATACATTGAATCTCAGTAGGAACCTCAATCCCCATCTCTTTAACAGCCCCCATAACCTCCTCACTCAACCCCAACTCCTCAAAACTACCCGCAATCTTTTTCCCTTTCTTAGACTTCTTAAACCGTTCTTCTTCTTCTTCACCCTCGATAAGAACAACTGGTTTTAGTGCGGTTTGTGTTTGAGTGTCGGTTAGATGGGGTTTTTTAGGGTCTTTAAGGTGTCTAAGTCTCAGTCTCTCTAGTAGGATTGAGTGTTTTACTTCATCCGGTCCAGTTGTTGATGCTGTTGATGGCAGAGTACACAAGGGTCTAAAGTTAAACCCTAGTAAAACCCTATTGGGTTTTTTTGGGAGTTTTAGAAAGGTATGATAGAGTTTGGTTGAAGAAGACAGAGAGAGGTTTAGTAGAGTTCTCGAAGTGCCTCCAGCTGCCATGGTTCTTTGCATTTTGTTTTGGATTCTATTGAGTTTTTGGTTTGAGCATTTTATGTGCTCGCTTTTGAGGTTTTTCCCTCGCCTCCTTGACAACGGATGTCGATAAACAGATAAAGGGGGTCTGATGGAAATGCCTACTTGGCCCTTGGGATATAAACGACAAGTCGTATGATTTCCAGTCCGTTTGCTATTTCTTATTTAAAAATATATTAAAATAATATTTTTTAAAATATATTTTTGATATTAATAAATCAAAATGACATACGAATACAATTTTTTTTCCTCAAAAATGTGTTTGAAACACAAAGAAATAAAAACAAGCTTGGAGTTTGTACTTTGTAGTAGCCCTAGATTTTAGTGGTATAATAAATATTTATTTTTTAAAGTATTTTTTATTTGAAAATATATTAAAATAATAATTTTTAATTTATAAAATCTATTATTATATCATTTCATCAAAATAATTTAAAAACATGAAAAATAAAAATATTCTAAAAATTTTCGTTAACCATCATAAAAATTTCCATTAATCTTTATATTAATAAATAATAATTATATAGCTCGAACCGACATAAAAAGCAAAATCTCAAAATTTTTACCACCGGCCAATTATTAGATTGCCACAAATCAACCTTTATTTACACAGCTGGAGGTGTTGTAAAAACTATAAATATATATTTCAAAAGACGATCTCACATTAGTAAAACACAAAAGATCGAGTGTAAAGAGTATATATAAGACCCACTATCCCACATTGGTAAAAGAAGACCCTCATCAAGTGTTAACCATACAACAGGACTTCTCTTCTTCTCTTCTTGTTTGCTGGACTTCTCTTATTTTTTCCTTTGCTGTTGTTGTGTTCCCTCTTTGAGGAAGAGCTTGTTGAATCTTGGAGGGTACCTCATTATTGGGGAAATATCCTTAGGACGAGTGCTTAGCACGCCTCAAGTTTTATTTTGTTTCAGTAATTATTTTCGTTCCTTGTTCATTTTATTTACAACAGGAGGCACTACTAAAACAGCTCTGAATCAATTCAAGTTCATCAGCATCAGATTACAACGTTATCAGAAATAAAACGAAATAGTATTCATCGGATTGCAAGTACAGAGTAAAACTCAATTGTAATATTCAGGTTTCAAGACACCAACATAAGGCAAATTCCTGTATAGTTCAGCAAAGTCCATGCCGTAACCCACGATGAAGTAATCCGGACACTGTAAGAAGAAACCAGGGAAAAAATCATTTCCAACTCAATACAAATGGAAGGGATATAAGTTCAAGCTTATGCGGCAGTTGTTGATACCAAAGCTAATGTAACATTAATATGCAGTCTAAACAAATAGTATTTTGATGGTGTGCCAGCTAATGTAACATTAATATGCAGTCTAAACAAATAGTATTTTGATGGTGTGCCAGCTACAGTCCCTGCTAACATTGGTTTCTAATGGAAGGCATTCCCGGTTTCAGGAAGTAATTTGAAACATGAGAATTAACCTAAGAGTCAGATTGTTAATCCAGCACTGGATCCAGGCACAGTTTCTAAATGCCACTCATCCAACATGCAGAGTTGTTTTATTTGCAGTTTCAGTTGCTCCCATATGAGGAGGAAGACATTTGTTTAAAATAGAGAGCTCTGACACGGCAAAATAAAATTAAAATATTGAAACCACCAATGGGTGGCTCAATGGCAAAGACTTGGGATCAAAGGGTTTGCTCCCCTTGTGGTCTCAGGTTCGAGTCCCGTTGTCGCTAATATTGGTGGCCACCGGAGGCTTACATGGTCGTTAACTCAGGGCCCGTGGGATTAGTCGAGATACTGCGTAAGCTGGCCGGACACCCACGTTAATCAAAAAAAAATCAAAATATTGAGACGTTGTCCCAATAGAAATACAAAATGAAGAAGAAAAAAAGCTACGAACAAGCATATTTCAAAAGCAATGCAACTCGTGTTTTTTGCAACTAATGGAGAAACGAGAGCAATTAGGTTGAGGAGTTCCGATGACGGGACGGTGAAATAGGTGTCGCATGATAGTTGACTGAGTGTAAATATTCAAAAATACTGCAGCACATTTTCTCAGCATTCAATATCAAATGTCATCAATGAGTGCTACGTGAGGGGGGTGGCGGGGTTTCCTCCCAACGTAACAAATAAGAGTCTGTTCACAGAAACCACAGAAGAAAGAGCAGGAGGGTGTACCTCAAATCCTTTGTAATATTTTCCATCGCCCAACAGTTCAAAATGAACCTTTCTTCTGGCTGGTTTATCAAGTAAAGTACACACTGATACAGCAGATGCTCCCTTGGATTCCAAGTGTTTAATGAGACAAGATAAAGTGTTTCCAGTGTCTACAATGTCCTCAACCTAAGACAGCAACATAGTAAATCTTTGAATAGCAGAAAACAGCATTACCTTAATCAATAATCCCTAATACATTATAACAGGGAAAAAAAATCATTGATGAAAAAAAGCTTGGAAATGGAAGTAGTTTTAACATTGTATCCATGAAACTATACGTGCCATTTACTAGTCGTGTTTTGTCTAACTACAAGTCAGTCATGCGTATGGAAGGAAATGAAGACATCATATATCCTGGGTGTTTTTTTCTTCAGAGAAACAACGTGTCATTGAACAGCAGTGATCAATCTAAAACATGGATCACTGCACCAAGAGAAAACATCCTGCAACTTGATTTTAATAAAGCCAAACTGTTCTGGATTAAGATTTGAGAAGATCAGTTTCCATACCATGTGATCAACATAACGCTTCTTTTGATAAAATATCTCTTCCAAGGTTTAATCCATGGAGTCAGTTATTTTAGTCTCATTAACTCAATTCCAATTCCTTTTCAGCTTGATTTTCAACCAGTTGAATCCTTGTAGAGCAATAAATTTTTTTTTTTTTTTTGGGGGCTTCCGAAATTAAATCGGACATGACTGTGGACAAAATTAGCATTTAATACATTAATTTATTGCTAAGAATATAAACAAAAACAAAAACCCTCGAGACATGAGGAACAGTAAGTGGTCCGAGTCAAAGGAGGAGAGGTACCAGAATAACGTGTTTCTCTTTAACGTCGAGCTTCAAGTCGAGGGAAATGCTGGGAGCTCCGCTAGACTCGGTGCCAGAACCGTATGATTCGGCACGAATGAAATCAATTGAAATGGGGAGTTGGATTTGCCTGACCAGGTCAGCCAAGAACAAGAATGCGCCAGTGGCCACGCCCACAACGAGTGGAGGGGGAGAAACAGAGGAAAAATCGGAGGTGATTTGAGAGGCGAGTTCGGTGACTCGTTTTGAGATTTTGAACTTGGTCCACAGGACCTTTTCTATGTGAGAGTCTAAAGACATGGCCGCCGTGATGAGGGCGGAGAGAGGTGAGGAATAAGAGTGATGACCTTCTCTAACTTGTAGAGTTGTATAGAGATCAAGTGCCGGCTACAATGAAAAATGATATTTTAAAAAGTTAAATTAATAAATTTTATTTTATATTATATTATTAGTTAGTATATATTTAATTATTTTATATGATTTTTATTATTAAAATACATATAAACAAAAATGTCATACGGGTAAGATTTTAAATTAATTTTTAACACGGATGGAGAAACACCAATAATGCAATTGATATGTTTTCATATCATTAATTCTTTTAACAAGAAAATAGTATTCGTATTTAATAAAATAAACTAAACTAAAAATACATATAAATTGGTTAAAAAAATTAAAATTATTAATAATAATTCTAAGAACATTAAAACTCAAGAGTAGAGAGAACACAAAACATAGAGAAATGTAGAAATTAAATATTTTACACAGACCTCAATGGAGTTAGAAATTAGAGTTAGGCTAGGCATCATATGCGTTGTTCATGCTCTCGTTTCCTGAAAACAATGACAAGGCTACCGCACATATTCTTGAAATCCACTTCGGGACTCATTGCTAGATGACAGGAGGTCGCCTGTGAGATAAGAAGGCAGCAAAGTCAAATCGTACCGACCTGTCGCCCCCAAGATTTCAGAGCTATATTAGCCTGGCAGCACCGGGAACGCAGAATCTGGCAGGGTAAAAATATCATATCAGCCTCTCTTTTTTTGTGAAAAGAAGGGGTAATTGGAGAATAACTTGATTCGTGTTTTCTCATCTGGTATTTCAAGAATAGCGGTAATGATGTAATGGTATCGCATTCTCTCCAGCTAGCAACACCACTGATCTCTTATCAACTCCTTCCTAGCCCAATCCTGTTCATATCCTTCATCCCAGATAGATAAATCTACTCAATTTCAGTAGCAAGCTGCCAATCTAATAAACAAAATAATGTCCTAGAATACTAGTTTCAGAGAAGTTCCAAAAATAGCCGACCGGTCGACAAGCCCTACAAAAACTGGGATCATAAACACCAACACGTATTTTTCCCACAAAAATAAGGCACGCTTCATTCATTGAGGGCCAATGAACCAAGCTGATCACCAACGCTAGAAGCAGCACCAACTTCCTGAAGGACTTGCATTGCCTCAGCCACCTTTTTCTTTAGAGCATCGGGAGATTCAATGAGATGTAGCACCTCCGTTTGATCCATCTCCAATAGCATCCCAGTCACCTTTGCCACATGTTCTGGCTCAAGACGCTCCACGAGGGGATAAAGCTGTTCACCCAGCATCTGACAGTATACATAAAGACAAAATAATAGTTATGTTTCATAAATCCATTTCCAACTTGCAAAAAGTGCATTTTCTCAAAATGGGGGAGAAATGTAGTGTTACATACCACCATGCGCTTCTCTGGTGTAGCAGAGGCCAAAGCCGTTGTGAGAGCTGAGATGGGAACTGGAGTGGTTCGCTGGGCATCACTAGGAGTTATAGGCATCACTGGACCAACAAAACCTTGGGCAAATGCAGATGAATCTATGCCATTTCTTGCATTGCCCATGTATCTTAAGCCTTGATTGGTATTCCGGTGCAATAGCTGAATGTGAAATGAAGGATATATTAGACATGCACAAACAGTTGTTGGATTGACTCGAAAAAATATCAATATTAGGAGCAACACTGAATTGAGTAAAATTAGTCCATGATACAGAACAAAAATGAGAATAGTAAGAGCAAAGAGATCTGGTAATGGTGAAAATAATAGTGACCACTCTCCATCATGTACTTAACAGTCAGAGGAAGAAGATCTAGACACAATGTTCCTAAACAATTGCAGTGTAGTTATACCCTAGACTTTAGTCATGAAGTTCCAATCAAGCAAGCGCCTCTATACAATGAAAAACTTCCGGAAAAATTAAAATGATTTGCCCATGTAAAGTAGTAAGACTAACATAAGATAATTACCAATCACACTACTTAGGTAAGAGGAAATATGATAATTTCTTAAGTGACAGGTAAAGGAAGGAAATAGTGAAAGACATTTAAACGATAGCATACCTGCTGTTGCTGCTGAATCTGTTGGTGGTTCCCTCCATGCCGAATTCCCATCCTCTGAGCTTGTTGTCCTTGCCTTTGCATCTGATATTGCATAACAAAGTTTGGGCCAACACCAGCACGCATTCCAGGCAAAAGTTGTTGCTGGAAACCGTAGCCTGTAGGCTGAGGGGGCATCATGCCAGCAGTTCCTTGGCCAAAATAGAGCTGCTGTGGTGCAAGCCTGGGTGCCCCAGGATGATATCCAGGAAGTCCTGAAGGCAAAGGTGATAGTCCAGGTGCCTGAATTTGTGCAAAGTGTGCCTGAGAAGAAAAATCATCTAAGACAATCCATCTACACTTTACAAATAATATGATAATATAGGCGATTACACCAGATTCTAGCCTTATATACTTTCAAACTATTGAGCTTTAAAACAAGTATAACTCTCATCTCTCTGTACACACTGCTGCTTTTTTATGGGGAAAAAATCAACTTTGGGTGTTGAAAAGTAAATAGCAAGATAAAAGCAACCCTCAGATTACTGAATATATATCTTGCTTTATCCCGCTGCATCTGGACCTGGTTTTACAGGGTATCTGAATCATTTCGATCCCCAAAGCTCATCAAAAGAGAGCAAAAAACTTGTCATTCCTGCTGTAAATCGAGTTCTTCGTCAAGATTAACAATGAAAATGATCCAAAGCTATTGGAGAGTTCAGTAGTCATATTTTATAGGTGCCACTAGTATAAAACTGATTTGAGGACTATGCAAGACACATACAGGTCATATGAAAAGTTAATAAATGATCATGTAATTCCCGGCAACAAAGACTTTCTTATTGGAGCGTAAAAGGGAAAATTAATTGTTTGATGAGAAAAATATGCAGTAACGAGGATCACCTGCAGCCGAACCTTCCTTTCTTCTCTGCGTTGGGCAACAGCTACATACAGGGGTTTCTTCCCTATCATCTTTCCATTCATTTCATTCAACTGAAAACAGAAATTGGTAATAACAAATTAATATATAAAAAAATGCAACTTCCAAAGCCAGATAGCAAGATCTAATCAGAAAATAAAAATTAAAAGCTTACAGCTCTTGAAGCTTCCTCAGGTGTAGAAAAGGCAACAAAACCAGAGCCCTTACTCAGTCCTTGTTGATCAAGCATAACCTGAAGAAATATTTGCACATGGGTAACAAAATAGAATTTATTTACCTGGAAAAATAGCCCAAGTATCACTTTTAAAAGCATCTACATCGTATTTATTACTTATTAATAGAATATACCTTGCATGATGTTATAGATCCAAACTCAGAAAATAATTCCTTCAGTTTTTCATCATCAATTTTTTCATCAAGATTTTTTAAATACAGGTTGGCAGCCTTCAGTTTCTCATATCTGCTATTTCTTTCCTGTTCAAACCTGGCTTTCAACTCTGCTTCCCTTTCTCCTTTCCTCTGGGCCCTCCCCACATACCAAACCTTATCATTGATGGTGGTCCCGTTCAACTTCTCAACAGCAGCAGCAGCAGATTCTGGACTCTGGAAGTTCACAAAACCAAAACCTTTAGACCTCCCACTCTGGTCCTTCATAACGATTGCACTGGTGATGGCACCATAATTGCTGAAGAATTTCTTAAGGTCCTCATCAGAAGTTGTCTCCGACAAATTCTTAACATAAACATTAGTAAATTTTGGTGATCCAGTGGCCTCAATCCTTTCCTGGCGTCGAACAAAATGTCCGACATAAACTTCTTTATCATTTATCAGCATACCGTTCAACCTGTTGATTGCACTTTGAGCAGCTTCCTCATTTTCAAACTGTACAAAACCATAACCTTTTGATTGACCATTGTTGTCAACAGCTACCTTGCAGGAAAGGACAGGCCCAAAGGAAGCAAATGTTTCCTGCAACGCCTTGTTATCAATAGAAGTGTCCAGGTTCTTGATAAAGACATTTGCATGTCCACTTTTCCTCACGATAGGATCACGATGGGAAACCATAATTCTAATAGCTTTCCCATTCAAAGGGGTGAAGTTCAGAAGCTCCATTGCATTTGCAGCTGCAGTTCACAAAACCACATTCAGGGTCAAAATGCTGAAAAGGGATTGAAGAAAATGACGTATGCCCTAATGCTTCCAGTCACAAAGACTGAATTTAAATTGACAATTACATTAAACTAAGGTGTGTAACATTCAAAGGGTGGCTGAGAAGGGTATCAGAAGTACTGGATAAGGCTGGGGAAAAAACAGGGAGTTATTGTTCACAATGGCTGGCATTCATGGGCTTTGCACAAAAAGCTTCAAATTTTTTACTTGGAAACCAAGAAACACATAACAATCATGCGTCAATAAATAAACCTCCATTCTCCTAACCTTTGCAGTAAAAAAAATAAAATAGATTGATCTTAATAGCTAGGAAAACTATAAATAGATTGACACCACGCGGTGAAAAAAAAAAACTCACAGACTGATTAAAAAAAACTTAAATTATAAAAAAATTGGAAAACAAGAAAAATATATAAAAAGTCCAACTTTTTCTATGATCAATATCCACAGAAACATTAATTAAAAAAATATGAAAACTCTCAGAACTGATGCATGCACGCATCAGTGCATGAAAACTCTTACCATTAACACATGAGAAAAATAGTATCAGAGACAAAAAAACAAGAGCCAAGGAATCATATGAAAGACGAAAAAGAGTTACCATCTTGAGGATTGCTGAAATTGACATATGCATAACCAAGTGAGGCTCGTCTAGCCTGATCCCTACAAACCCTGATGGAAACAACCTGCGCCACCTGGTTAAAAAGATCAAACAGCTGTCCTTCGTTAACGTTATGCTCCAGATCCCCAACGTAAAGCGACGCATTCTGAAACTGCCCTGCTGCAGCCGTTCCCGCTGCAGGAGCAGCCACTGCCGCTGGTTGAGCCGTAACCGCCGGTGACGCAACTGCTGCTGCCATCACTTTCTATCTTCTCTGAAAGAAAAGGAAAGGGGAGGAAATTGAAAAGTAATAATGCTAGGGTTTGAGATTGGGGATGGAGATTGAAAAGAAGTAGGGTTTGTTGTATAAATAGAATTACTATTGTTTTGTTTTTTATTTATTTTTGGATTTGTTTCCTCATTGGAAAGGGAGAGGTGGAGGAAGGAGAGTGAAAGGAAAGAATGGCAGAGAGAGTTTATATAGGTGAGGGAGAGGAAAGAGACATGAGCCGTTTCTTCCAAATCTTTTGTTTTGATACGATTCGTCTAATAAATTAAAATTAAATAACAAAAAGTGAGGAACCGCACGTGTGACTTGTTTGTTGTTTGTTGGGAGATTCATGACGTGGCATTCGATTCGAGGCTTTCTTTGTGCCGGTTACCCCCCTACAAGTTGTTTCTTTTCTTACTACAGTGTTATTTTATTTATTTATGCCGGTGAAATTATGTTTATACGTGTTGTTGATATTATTTTTAAATTTTTAAATTTCATTTTTTATTTTTTTAAAAAAATTAATTTTAATATCATCATAATAAAATGATTTGAAAAAAAAAAGTCTGGAAAGCTTTCTAAAACATTTATTACAAAGTAAAAACACTCATGTTTCTTCATGAAGTTCATATTTGAAAACGTGGTTGAAATTATTTTTAATTTTTTTGTTAATAAATATATCAAAATAATTTATTTTTAAAAATATATTTTTAATATCACTATAACATTATTTTTTTAATTTAAAATAAAAATATTTTTAAAAAATTATTTCAAAAATACTTTTAAGCCACGTCATGTTAAACACTATCAACTAGTTAAAGTAAATTTGACCAAAAAAAGTGAAGAGAGAAGAAAAAGGGAGAAAACAACTGGGGGAGAAAAAGTTAATATCTTTTAAATTGTTATAAAAATGACTAGCCATTATTTTAACTAAACATTAAAATCATTATTATTTTTAATACATGACACGATATAACATATTTATAATATGTTTGCTGGAATACTGGATTTTTTACTAGTAATACAATTAAACGAGTGTTTATTTTTATCTTACAATATGTTTTTTATTTTTTTATCTGAAATAAATTAAATTAATATATTCTTTATATATTTTTATAATAATTTAATACATAAAAACAAATAAAAATTTTATATTTAAAAAATTTATCACCCATCAAATATCAAATAATGAAAAGCCCATCTGGGACTATCCAAGTGCCCTTGGGCCTTAAGCTTGAGTCAGGTAATGAGCCCAACAAACATCAAGCTCAAGCTCTCAAGGTTAGTAACTATATTTAAAAAAAAAAATTAAAAAAATATTTTATATTTTTAAAATTAAATTATTTTTTATTATTTTTAAATAATTTTGATATTATATATTAAAAATAATTTTTTTATTTACAAATATTTGGAAACATTCTTTAGAAAAAACTTTCAAAATCAAAATCAAACTCAGTCACGCGGAATCTTACAATCTTAACCCGAATCTTTAGCGACGACGTGTACTCTGCTTCTCCACTATCTCGATGTCTTCAAACGTCCCCGTCTTCTTCTCTGCAGTTTATAGACTAGAATTGGAGAAGACAGTTCTGCAAGCAAGCAGAAAATGGCAATTCCATTATCAAATTTCTTAAGATCTCTCTTCTTGGTAATGGGATGTTTAATGGTGGGTACTCTCGTCTACACAATCTACGTCGATGGTTTCCCATTTCGCAGAGACCTCCTCACCCCGTAAATAAAATACACACTGCCTCCCACTCATTTATTTGAGGCCAAATATTTTCTTTGCACTTTCAGAGATTTCTCGTAGTATAAATAAATGAAAAATCTATTTCTTTGTGTGTTGCAGGTGGATGATTGCTACTGTAGTTGATTTCTACATCAACGTTATAGCTTTAGCGGTACAACTAAATTTTATATATTGTCTCTGGTTATTAAATGAAGAATATGGCATGGTTTTAATTGAGAGACTCGTCTGCTGATTATCAAATAGGCTTGGATTTCCTACAAAGAATCGAACTTTATTGCTGCAACAATTTGGATACTTCTGCTAATATGCTTTGGCAGGTATGTCCTGTAGTTTTTGTACTTTAGTTTTTGTACTTTAGTTTTTGTTCCATCAGGTGCAAATCTCTACAAGAATTAAAAAAATAAAAAATAAAGCTCTTTAAGATATTAATTCAAATGCGGTAGTTGCTGCTGATAGAAATGGATGGAGTGTCAAAAGGTTACTTCTTCAAGGTTGTCTTGCAATATATTATCAGGATGCAGTGTCAAAAGTTTTTGTTTAATTTATTTTTTTGTTTAATATTTTCAGTATTACAACCTGTGTCTACATTTTTATCCAATTTCTCAAGTTGTCACCTGAAGAATCCTTGCAAGACCCTGTGTACCATGTGCTATTGCGGCATGAAAGCAAGTATGTGAGTCGAATTTCTGGTTTCTAGAATTATGCGCTAATGCTGGAATATTATTGGAATAATGCAGTAAGGTTGTAGCCCAAATACGATTAGGAAGTTATTCAAGTTTCCATTTTTCCCCTTTCAGTTATTCAAAGCTTGTGTCTTGTGTGTGTATGTGTTGCTTTTGTAGAAGCAGAGAACCATGTGCATAACCACTTTTGATCACATTAGCTTCCCTAAATAAGTAGCCTTTGAAATGGTAAAAAGTATGCTCCAAAGTTTAAAGTTCCACCCCAGCATTTTAATTCTGTACCTGGCATTTGTAGCCATGATGCGAAGAATACTGCAAGTTGTTTTCAATTTTCTGTACACTCCCCTTTATCTGATTAAGAATGTATGAATATGCTGAACATCTTCTTGTATTAACCACCGTTTTATAGTTTTATTGCTCTGATTTGTAATCTTTTGGGAGGAAGAGAATATCTTCCATAGCACCAGGAACATGATTCTTTGCTTTTCTTCTGGTGGTTATTCTGTTTTTCAAGTCCATTCATACCTCATTTAAAACAGACACAGAAGCTATGCAGATTTCTCCGTCTCTCCCTTTATATAATAGTTGCTCGTGCATTGACAAACAAACTTACTTTTAGGGGCATGGAACAAAACATGAAGCGATCTGCTGTCATGAGTGCAAGGATTGCTTTCGGTGCTCTGGGTTTTCTGATGTTGGGGACTCTGATTTACACTCTACTAACTGATGGTTCTCCTTTTCGCAAAGAGCTTCTTACTCCGTAAGTTTTTAGTTTCCTTTTATCTTTTTCCATTGCATTTCCCCACATGCTGAATATGATACTAGATAAAGGTGGTTATGTAGTTGATCTCATCTCCTGTGGTTGAAAAACATGAGTTGTTGATACAAATCACTCGAGGGGGAAAAGGGAAGGCATGGTCCCAGTGATGAGCTTCTTTTCAATAAGAAAGTCTTCTTATTGGCCTTTGTTTTGGGAGGGGCAGTGGGAAGAAAGCTATGAAGTGATTTCACTGGTTCTTTAAATGTCATTTATATCTCATTATTAGTTTTTGTTTCCTTTCATTCTTTGGAGATATTTGCTACTTTTTACTCGCATGAAATTGGTCTTTATTCACTTCTATAATATTGATTGTATAATGCATTTTCGCAGGTGGATGGTTGCCACACTAATTGACTTCTATATCAATGTCGTGGCTCTTTCGGTAGGTGTAAATTACTTTTCCTAGATTGTTTCCTACTCCATTATTCTTGAAGTTAATCTTTCAGAGCTTCTTTTACTTGTGCGATTCATGGGTGTTCAATGCATTTTATTTATTACAGGAATATGTGCAATGATGTACACCTTTATACTTATATCATTAAGATTCTGATTTTCTTTTAAGAAAATGTTAAAGATCTTAAGGGATATTAAAATTTAGAGCTGGTTTAATTTACCAAGAGAATCATTTTAAATTCTGTGTTTTGCTAGTTATCCTTGTGCATTTTCTTTCAAATGAATAATGCCCTTTTTGTATGAATTTAGGTTTGGGTTTCCTACAAGGAATCAAGTTGGATAAGTGGATTCTTATGGATATTGTTGTTGATTTGCTTTGGGAGGTAATATCTCTTTCATGGCCTTGATCCTCAAATATAAAGCATGATTTGCTTTGTGTGTCAAAACATATAAGAATCTCCAGGAATTTTCAAGTCATGAAATAAAATCTGCAATTGCAATTTTCATTATGAAAATGAAGTTGCCATAAGATCTGCAATTGCTTTATGTGATGTATAATCCATCTGTAGGATACAAGAATTTTCAGATACATATGGAAGGGAAATAAAATTTAATTGATAAAATGAAATTTCCTTTTGCACTTTCCTTCCTTGCTATTATTTTGGTGTCCAAACTTCACCTTAAAACCAGTACAGGGCGTAGTGTCCTGTTGTTAATGTAATATGCAAGTAGTACTGGAATTGTTGGTGGCATGTTTGTTATGAAAACATTTGTCCATTAGAGTAAGTCCAATGGCAAAAGCTATTTTTAAGAGCCAAATCATAGAAATGGCTCTTTGAATAGTGTATAAATGGCTCTTGAGTTGATGTGCTCTCCAATGGTAAGAGCCATTTTGAATAGCCATTTCTTTTATCTTATTTTAAATAAAATTCAATTATTTTGTATATAGTTTAATTATACAATTAATATGAGTAAACTATATAATTAAATAATTGTTTTTGAGAAACCCGCCAACAATAAAATTATTATTTTTTAAATAAAAAAATAAATTTAATTATAATTAAAAGATTTAGAATATTTGAAATGTTGAAAAACCCGCCAAAATTTCATTTTGTAAGAAAAAAAACCCCCAATATTTGAAATTTCAAAAATTGAAAAAATTACCGCCAATAATTTGGATTTCAAATTTTGAAAAAAATGGCGCCAACATTTTAAAATTTAAAGTTTTGAGGAAAATAAATTCATCTATTAATATCCATATAAACCTTAACATTTTCTTCATCATAGATTTCTCCATCGTTTTCTTCTTTGCAATCTTTATTTCATATCATTAAAGTTCATAATGAATCATTTTGATATTTATGATTTTGATGATGACACTTCCATGTTTGTTTGCCAAGTTGCTGCTGAAGAAGAATTGATAAATGAAGGGTGAAGAACAGGGGCTCGTGGATCTGTTACTGGACACAACATCGACAATCGTGGTACAAAGGAAGGTGCATTGAGGCTGTATAATGATTATTTTTCTGAAAATCCTAAATTCACAAAAAGTCAGTTTCGAAGGTGATTTAGGATGAGTCGTCATCTTTTTATTCGGATCGCAAATGCGGTGGAAGCTCACAATCGATTTTTCAATCAAAAGAAAGATGCAATTGGCGTTCTTGGCTTATCTTGTTTTCAAAAGGTAACTGCCGCTCATATGATACTTGAATATGGTATTCTTGCAGATCTAATTGATAAATATATTCGGATTGGAAAAGGTACTGCAATAGAAAGTCTTAGAGCTTTCGTGAAATCAATTGTTGAAGTTTTTGGGATCTAAGAGCTCCAAACGAGTCCGATATAATCCTTAAAAACTTCAACAATTGATTTCACGAAAGCTCTAAGACTTTCTACTGTAGTGCTTTTTCCAATCAGAATATATTCATTAGTTAGATTTGCATGAATACCATATTCAAGTATCCTATGAGCGGCAGTTACCTTTTGAAGACAAGATAAGTTAAGAACACTAACTACATCTTTCTTTTGATTGAAAAATGGATCGTGAGCTTCCATCGTATTTGCGATCCGAATAAAAAGATGACGACTCATCCTAAATCTCCTTCGAAACTGACTTTTTGTAAATTTAGGATTTTCAGCAAAATAATCATTATACAGCCTCAATGCACTTTTTTTTCTACCACGATTGACGATGTCGTGTCCAGTAACAGATCCACGAGTCCCTATTTTTCGCTCTTCATTTATAACAAACATGGAAGTGTCATCATCATAAATGTCAAAATGATTCATGATATGAAATGAAGATTGCAAAGAAGAAATCTATGATGAAGAAAATGTTAAGGTTTATGTGGATATTTATAGATGAATTTATTTTCCTCAAAAGTTCAAATTTTAAAATGTTGGCGCCATTTTTTTCAAAATTTAAAATATTGGCGGTAATTCTTTCAATTTCAAATATTGGAGGGTTTTTTCCTTACAAAATAAAATTTTGGCGGGTTTTTTCAACATTTTAAAATTTCAAATATTCTGGATCTTTTAATTATAATTAAATTCGTTTTTTTATTTAAAAAATAATAATTTTATTATTGGCGGGTTTCTCAAAAATAATTATATAACTTACCGATATTAATTATATAATTAAACTATATACAAAATAATTGAATTTTATTTTTTAAAAAATAGCTATTCAAAATGACTCTCACTATTGGAGAGCACATCAACTCAAGAACCATTTATACACTATTCAAAGAGCAATTTCTATGATTTGACTCTCAAAAATAGCTCTTCCCATTAGACTTGCTCTTAATTGATATTTGGCGAGAATGAATTTAACTAAAACTAAACTTTTGGCTTGTACGAAATTTCGAACACTTTTCTTTTGTGTTATCTTCCCTATTCTTTTCAAGTTCAAAACTGACCTCACACCATCATATGCATTCTGTATCTTTTGGAAGCGCTGATATTTCCCCCTTGCAATATTTCAGCATTACTACTTGTGCCTATGTTGTCAAACAGCTGGCGCGACTTACTTCTCTGGATCCAGTTTATCTAATCTTATTTAACAGAGGCAACAGGCAAGTCTAACACACCTGTTTGTGTTTTGAATTCTTGCTGTAGCATCAATATTATGGGCTGGCAGGTAGAGGGACCAGAGTATGTGACCGGTCATGTAATGATTTGTTTGCACTGATGTTTCTACATATACAATCACAATATGGCAGAAAACGAGGAAGTTGATTTCTGTTTAGAGTGATTGAGAATGCTTTTAGTTCAAAAATGCATCAAAAAATGATATTTTTTTAAAAATTATTTTTGACATCAGCACAATAAAATGATATAAAAACACTATTTTTTTTTTTCAAAAGTGCTTTACAATTGCAATCCCAAACACCCCCATGATAATAATGTCTTGCAATTTAGCTATTAATGTCTTGCAATTTATTTTTTTATTATTTTTTTTTCAATAAATGTCTTGCAATTTAGCTATTAAGCATCAGGATAATAATTTCTCCTTCCAAGTACCTGCGCTAGCTTTTGTTTGTGGAAAGATTTGGAAATTTACTTGTTGCGCTCCTGAACTGTTTCCATTGTATATCTTTTTATGGTTTTATTTTCTAAAAACTGCCAAAATTATTTGTCCATGGTAGGGCAGAGAACAGGTATGAGAGAACGTAACAGTCAGACACACGACAGGAGTTGATGAACATGAAGTTTATAGGCTATTCTGGTATGAACTATATATTACACACGTGTGGCAGAGTGAGGACTTACAGGTTCCTTCTCTCTCTAAAAATTCTCAGTATCCATATTGTTGTATAGACTTTGTGACTAGTTGCCAAATTTTCTAGATAATTTGTCCGAACAATAATCATATCCCCATATACATGATGTTTTTATACATATTATCATTTTTTTTATTTATTGTGATTTATAAAAGTACTTTAATGATTTTTTTACTTGATATATAATACGACAATCTCATTTCATTTGTGAGGTTCCTATCAATAGTGTTTAAACCCAACTTGGTATGTTGACCCTATACTCGACCAATCTATTCCTTCATTTACAGTTGACCTTGTAAGTCAACTAATGATCCGGTCAACCTAATTAAAAAATTAAATTGATTCCGATCAAGCTAGTTAAAACTGAATTTGATTTTAATGTTTGTTTTTGATAGATAACTTTGTTTTAAGTTTTATGTTAAAAAAACAATATTGTTTTAACCCGGGTCAACCCATTGAACATGTGGCATGTGGCCCGAGCCTTGGGCTAATCCATGACTTGAGCCAAGTTTGATTATAACATTGCTATTTGCTTCTACTCACAATTAAGTTTTTAATTACAGCCTTTCCTCACTGGAATAAAAAATAAAATAGCATAGTTGATTTGTAAAATTATTTTACTAATCAATGACTTTGATGTGATTAGGTTTTAAAGATGTTGTCAAACCTAATCAATCAACATATTTTTTTTAAAAAAAAAAACAAATTAATATCATTTTTTACAAGTCAATTATAGTTCAAAAATATTATTTTTATTTGTTTGTTCATAATTTCAAAGATAATAGAGAAAGTCACTGAATTTCGATGGTATAGTGATAAAATCATCGTTGACACCAATTTTGCCCACCAAAAGGTTGATATAGATGTTAATAGATTCATTCGTTGAGGAAGGTTTTGTTATGTCTTATTTTACCTTAAACTTTCCTAAAACATGTATTTGAGCTTGAGAATAGTTTTAGTTTCAAGTTGATTTCAGGTTTTTGGATGGTTTTAAGACTATTGACTAGTTTATTAAGGTTTATAGGCTATTTTTTAGTCCCACATGCTATGATCCATATTTTAATTCTTTTTATTTTTTTAAAAAATCTGATTTATAATTAAAAAATGAAAATTTAGAGAATAAAAAATCAGTAAATTCAAAGGATAAATGCGAGTTTATTTAACTTAGTTATTTTACAATAAGGATCGGAAAGAATCCATGTTGACCAAGGAAATTGGGAACCATTAGTCAAAAAAACAATTAACCACGTGCATATGATTTCATACAATTGAACAAAGGGGCAAGTCCTATTTATAATAAAAATCCACCGACAAATGCGAGTTTATTTAGCTTCGTTTTTCTATTTAATTGAATAATTTTATTATTTATTTATTTTACATTTATTATATAAAAAATACGTTGAAAATAGCCTCCAACGGGAAAAAAACCCGGCCCACGGGTACAAGTACCCTGCGTGCTCATACTTATCCCCAAAAATCGCAGACTCTCTCTCTCTCTCAACTCTCGATCGTATTGTACTGTTTTTCTTTTTCCGTTGTAGAGAAAATTCAAGTTTAAATTTAATAACACAGAAGCGAAGAAGAAGATGCAGATCTTCGTCAAGACACTGACTGGCAAGACCATAACTCTCGAGGTCGAGAGCAGCGACACCATCGACAACGTCAAAGCCAAGATTCTTGTATTTTTCTTTCTTAACTCGCTTTTCTTTTGATTAAATAGTTTTTCCCTGTTATTGGCTATTGCATCTAATTTCTATTGGGTCTCTTTGTTCTGACGGAAATATTGTTTATTGATTCATATTCTTTTTCTTTCTTTCTTTGGTTTCGTTGTGAATATCTGCAGGATCCCAATTACTTTTTGTTTCTCATGGGTTAAAAGAAAGGCTTGGGATTTTGTTTCTTAGACTCATTTTGGCCTTGTATTTAATGGGTCTTCCTCTCTTGTGTAAAAGCTTGCACTAATTTTATTCTTCAAGTAAAAGTTGTTTTAGGATTAGCGTTCATATAACTGATTGATTAGAATATTTGTGAGCTGTACTTAACAGCTATCTGCACCGGTTGTTTTTGTAATTTTTGTATTGTGTGTTACTTGGGATGCGATTTACCTGCAACCAAGAAAAATAAAATCCATTTTGTATTGTTTGAAAGCAACAACCTGATAAAGTTTGGGTAAAAATATTCAATTAGTGTCAGCAGCAACTTGCTGGTGCTCTTTTGGCTAAGTTGCTTCGATACTTTTGTGGTTTGTGTCCTGTTCGTTTATTAAGAGTTGCTGAAATCATGTCCGACTGTTGGTGGATGTACCTTTTTCAGGACAAGGAAGGCATCCCTCCTGACCAGCAAAGATTAATTTTTGCTGGTAAACAATTAGAAGATGGGCGTACTCTTGCTGATTACAACATCCAGAAGGAGTCCACGCTTCACTTGGTTTTGAGGCTCAGGGGAGGAACTATGATCAAGGTGAAGACTCTCACTGGAAAAGAAATTGAAATTGACATTGAACCAAACGATACCATTGATAGGATCAAGGAACGGGTTGAGGAGAAAGAAGGAATCCCCAGTGCAGCAAAGGTAGCAATTCGATCCTTCTTTGTTTCAAGATTGCTGTCATCCCGCCCCACCAAACGACACAGCATGCTGTATCCATAGGGATCATCCAAGTACAACCTTGTTAACCACATGCTTAGTTTATCAGTAACACAGGGAACTGTTAGCGTGTTGAAGTAATATTACCCGGGTTCTTACATGCACCATGTCGCACTTTAAAAACTTTAATCGGATGACACACCAATGAGGTTTCTTAACATTACCTGGTTTCTTCTATTCACCATGTTGCCTATTTAACACTTTCATCTTGATGAGGTTTTATCATAATCACATTCCTTTTATAAACACTTGGGTTGCAGGCTTATTTATGCTGGCAAGCAGCTTGGAGATGACAAGACAGCTCGCGACTACAATATCGAGGGTGGCTCTGTTCTTCATCTCGTTCTTGCTCTGAGGGGTGGCTGTCTCTGAATCGCGTTCATGATGCTACAAAAATCTATCTATTGAGGCTTCTTACATGCAGGTACTTTATGGATGTACGTTTTGGCTTGTGACTGGATAACAAGAAATATGTTACCCTATCTCCGATTGCTATTCTCTTGTATTTTTGCGGGGCAAAACCAGTGCCTGCTCCAACTGCTTCCGCACATGCACGAACATATATTTTTTTTAGCCTTTTTTATTAGATATAAATGTGCTTGGGTGGCCGGACATTCTGAGAAGTCTTATATTGATGATGCGAGGGAAATTGATGGTTCTCGTTGATATTTTTGGATTTCGTGATCCAACCACCAGACTTTCTGGTGTTTATTTTTTCAAAAGGATTTGGCACGTCTTAAAAACAGGTTGTCATCCATTTAGCGTTTGAAATTGCAATGGCAGTAATTTTCTTAAAATATTTTATGTTTAAAAATATATTAAAATAATTTGTATTTTTATTTTTTCAAATTTATTTTTAATATTAGTATATATATAAACAGCGTGGACAAAACAGTATATATATATATATATAATATTAATAAAGAGTGTCAGATTAAGGTTCTTTACGAGGAATGAGTTCAATTTCACTCTCAACACATTTCTTTTAAGCGAATCCACATTAAAATTAAATTTAATATATATTTTCGAGAAAGATGAGCGAATGTTGAGGTGACTGAGTGAGTTTATGAGGTGGGAGATAAAAATTTCGTTCGAGAGGTTGGGGTTCAAGTCCCAATTTGATAATTTAAGCTGAATCCACATTAAAATTAAATTTAATATATATTTTGAGAAAGATGAGCGAATGTTGAGGTGATTGAGTGAGTTTATGAGGTGGGAGATAAAAATTTAGTTAGAGAGGTTGGGGTTCAAGTCCCAATTTGATAAATTTCTATTTTATTTAAAAATATAATTAATTTTTTAATGATAATGATAATTTTCTTGTTTTTTAATGATAATGATAATTTTATGTTTGTTATTTCTTTGAAACTTATTAAATAAATAAATTTATATTGATTGAAAATTTATATATTTTATAGAAAACTTGTACTTGACGAGAATTTTGCACAAATTTATTATTTTGATTAAAAATATATTATAAAAAAATTTTTATTGAAAAAATATGATATCGTTCAGTGATCGAGGTGTGGGGTATTAGCTAGTATATATATATATATATATATATATATATATATATATATATATATATATATATATATATATTTGAAAATCTTGCCGTGGCTCCCTAAAGAAATAGGGTTTATGTCATTTGTTTATTCTCTTAGTAAAAACATGACTTTTTTTCTTAAAGTTTACTATTTGTCATGAGTTAATTAAATAGTCTTGCGGGCCGGTGATACTTAATTTTAAGGAACTTAAATCACAGGTGTCTGTAATCATAAATATAAAATTAAGATAAAATAGCCCTTGTAATCATAGATATAAGATTAAGATAAAATAGCCCATGTTAATCGGCTTTTTGAAATTTTTTCATCTCCGTTCAGAAGATTTTAAAAGATTTCATGTCTTGTTCTTCATAGTATTTCATTTCCATGAAAAAGACCACATAGATGTTGGTTGAGCTAATTGCTGGTCTTGTGGGTTTGGTGGCTTGTTGTAGACTTTTTTTTTGTCCGCTTGTATAGTATTTTAGTTAGTTTGCTCTGCTGCGAACTTGATGTGTTCCCTTTTAGGGTTGGGTTTGTATTCTTGTTGTTTTTCTATTTAGTTTCTTGATTGGGAGCATGTTTCTTTTCAATTGCCTCTTGTTTACGCTCTCGGTTTTGTTTATCTTTAATCTTAATATACTTACATTTGATCCAAAAATAAATTAAGATAAAATAGGATGAAAAAAACTTAAAAGATATAATTCCAATCAATTAAATACTATTTTTTATATATTAAAAAAATTATATCTTGAAGGGTATTATTATCTTTTAACAAAGAAAAAAAACGTGATTTCAAATAACTTAATATTGAAAGACAAGATAACTTAAATTATTCTTAAAATCAGTGAAAAATCTGATATAAAGAAAATAAAAAGTATAATGAAGCTAAATCTACAATACAATAAATATTGATTGATAAAACTAAAAACATACGAGTTAAGAAAGAAGAAGAAAATTAAGCAAACCTGAATAAATTTTCTAAACCTGATTTAATCTCTTGATCTCGTAACCTTTAAAATCCTAAATCTTAGGAAGATCAAAACCAAGAAACTCAATTTCTAACCAATTTAATATTGAATGGTAAAAATATCATTATAAAAAGCTTGCCAAAGTAAAAAACAATTAAAATAATTTATCAAATCCAATAGAAAAAAAGGATCGCAAAAAAAAAGTTTATGATACTTCTCATTGGTATTTTATGCAAATTAACTTTACAAATTGGATATTTGAATTGCAAAGACTTATTCTTGAAACAATTATTTAAAGTTAATTTTTGTTTTTGATATTCCTTAAACAACGTTAAATTTGTCTAATGGTTAGAATTTACTTTTTACGTGTTTCGGGAAAACTAACGATGGTATCAGAAATATCATTAGACAATTATAGTTTTTTCTTGCATGTTTTAACTATTATTAATATTAGTTACAAATTGTATTTGCTTGCAAGATTATTTTACCCAAAAGATGTTTTTCGCATGATTTTTTCAAAAATAAAATAAAATCAGCTGCTGGACTGACTGGTTCTAGCTGGGATCTACAGAATGGTCAGAAAAAGAAAGAAGTCTGGGTGGCGGCCCGGCCGGCAGCGCTACTGGCTATAATGCGCGCGCAACCAATGCACCTCAGCAAGCAAAGACAGCAGCACCACCATCCACCAAGCGCTGCTGGTGTCGCCGGGGGTTATTCAGACCGGGGGTTAGCCTGTCGCACCGGTGTCTGGCAGTGACAGCGCTGGCAGCCATTGTTACCGTCAGTGGCAGCGATAAAAATAGGAAGAGAATATAAGAGTAGAATTAAAATTATACCCACTGTAGCCTTAAAAAACTGATCAAATTTGACAGGCACAATGATTTAGAATTTGTATTTTAGCATTCAAACTACACACTTAAAAATCATTTTAACAATATATATATATTTAAAAAATTCATCCATAAATTAGCATCTACAATACCCAGGTGGAATAACAATACTGTCAAATCCCAGATCCACCACCACCAAATGGAGGATCAAGCTCGTCCCCACCTGTCCATATACGACATCGGCTAACCAGGCTCACTATCTAAATGCCAACATAAAATACATGGAAGGATTCCCAGGAGAAAATTGAAACAATAACCTTCACGAATGAGATCTTTTAACTGGAAGCAGCAGCAGAAGCCTTCAATTCTGACATGAATCTTAAAACACTTCACTTTTATCAGAACAGGGAGAACCTGAAAGCACTTCATAGCTTATTAATCCTAGGTGGAATTCTGCAGTTTTAGATTCGGAATTTATCACACCAAAAACAATACTGCCTGTTAGAAATGGCATTGACACTCAACCATTTCTCAGCATCAAGAGCTTAGCGTGCAAGGTGTACAAAAATAACGTTCAAGACAATGGCTAAAAACCACAACAACCAAAAAGTGATAAATGAGCCGAACATGAGCCCCAAGAGGAATCTGTTAAATCTAAACCAGAATTTAACATGCACATCCGCCTCTTTGATCGCTCTCTGTGGCATTCTCTGGGAGACCCTGGAAGTATCTGCAATTAAAATAAAAGGGGATGGGGGCATTGAAGGAGCTCATTAATAAACGTTTTGGATTAGTATATAATATCACTGAAATGTTAGCTAGGAAGAATGTACAAGCACTAAATTTAAATTAAGGTTTAGGGTTCTAAAATAAGACAAATTCCAAAAGGTTTTACTTCCAAGTGAAAGCATAATAAAAAAGAGCGCATCCCAAGAAAAGTATAATAAAAAGAATGTGTCCCGTGGAAACTGAATGGGCCCATATACAGAAAATTTATAGTAAATCCTGGTCACCAACTTACCATACAAAAATACATCCTATGTTAATAATAAGCATCAGTACATAGAAAAACATAAACACACTAACAAAACCAATGGCAAACCATCCTAGGCTGTAGATCCTAAATATTGATGGCAACTATTTTAAAGTAACATATTCAGAACTAATGGGACACCATCTTGAGATGTATATCCTATATATTGCAGCAAACATTTTGAGAAAAGAGTGAAAGCATGATTGCAATCACAAATCACACAACTAAGAGACCCTAAAATTTTAAACTCTAGGTGTTAAGTTCTGTGGGGAATATAAATATCTTGCCCCAGAACTCAGCATTTTACACAACAAACATCATGAATGGAAGGATATCCAATCTTCTTGAGAAACTACTAAATGCCACTCCATCAGCTTGAAAAAGAAGAAGAAAACAAAGCCTTCTATTCTTAGCATGAAACTTTCCAGATGCTTAACAGATTATTTTCAATGGTTGCAAACAAAGGTTTGGAAACATTGTGGAACTTCCTAGTTATTTTCTATCATTATAGAGATTTGGGAGTTAGTGAGAAAAGAAAGCTAAGGAATTTTAGGGGGGGGGGGGGGGGGGGATTAAGTGACTTAAGAGAGAAAACGAAGCACATGACAAAAGAAGATAGACACACAACAAGAACCTAGTAATTTTAAATCCTTTTTCTTTTCCGAAATCTTGTGCTTCTGTAATTTTCATTTTTCATCCAAGCAACACCCCTTGCCACCTCTTACTAACATTAATACCAACACGTTCCATAAGCAAAGATGCAAGCAAGACCAAGCAGAATTGACATTGAAACAATTCTGTGAGAGCACACCAAAATAGCTCAATAAATAAATAAAAATGCTCAGTTCTAAACAGGGTTAAATTTTGGTTTACAGATCTGACAATGCCATGCCCTCCATACATTTTCAACAAAATTAAGGCCCGTTTGTTTGCTGGAAAGTGGTTTCCTTTTGGAAAGTGAATTCCGAGGAAAGTGAATTTCGATATTTGACAGGGTTATGGAAAATGAACTAGAAAACATTTTTTAGTGTTTTTTTGTGTCATGGAAAATGAACTGAAAAATAATTTATTAATAAATTAATTTTTTTAAGTTTATTAAAATAATGAGAAACAAATCTTACAAGTTAAAAAGTTGAATGAGAATGAAATTGAAAAAAAAATCATTAATTATCTCAAATAAAATAAATAAAGATCAAATCTAAAAATTAAAAAAAAGGTAAATAAATTAAAATAATAATAATTAACATTTCATAAATTATTTCAAATAAAATAGGTAACAATAAAAAAAATGAGGACCAAATTTGATAGATAAAAATTTCAATAAAAATTGATAAGAAAAAGGAAATAGCAATTATAAAAATAAGGACCAAAATTAATATAAAAATTATATTTTAAGAGATGGAATTGAAAAATAAATATTCAAAACAAATTATATATAGCAATCAAAAGTTTGAGGATCATATTTGATATAATCAGCCAATAATGATATTTCTAAATTTTTTACAACTTCGGAAAGTGTTTTCCACTCAAATTTTCCGGAAAACACTTTCCGAAAACCAAACCAAATTATTCTTTGACTGGAAAGTGTTGTCCGTTGACCGGAAAGAGTTTTCCGTTGCCCAACTTTCCGAAAGACAAACAAACACAGAAAGTTTGGAAAGTGGTTTCCCGGAATTCACTTTCCGGGAAACAAACGGAGCCT
>CM063592.1:15593475-15610830 GCA_032356905.1 Salix exigua
CTAGACAGTAATTGATGACTTTGTTCTTTATTCTTTATGCAAATATCTGTGAATGTAGTATCAAACAAATTACTTTTAATTCTTTATTCTTTCTGGGAATGAAAGTTAAATAAATCATTTTTATCCTCTACTTAATTCCTTTAGCACTATTAGAACTCCTCCTGATCCAACTCTTACAATGTGCAACCTCTAGAGAGTTTATTTATTAAAGAATCATATATACTAATTATCCTTGTAAATTGCAAAATGAATTGGCTTTCTGTAGCTTCAAAGATTGACTTATTTGAAATAGCTTCAAAGGTCATTCTTATTTTAAGTACCCAGTTTGTATTGAAAAAAATTATGATAGATGGTTAACACCAGTTGTCACGCCTTATTACAGGATCATTCATATCGATTCAAAAACATCAAATATAAATGGTTGTGATGTTTATCTTGCCAGATAAAACGGAAAGCCTTGTTGTATTATTAAAACTGGTGGATAATCATGATATTAATACTATTAACTGGTATAAATTATTTGAAAAGTGATAGCAAAGTTATTGTAATTATATAAGATTAAATTTTTTTTTCTTTCCTTTAATTAAAAAAAACTATCTTTTTCAAATAAATAAATTTATAAAACCTTACCTTGAATAGTATGACCCTCTCTTATATTAACAAAACAAAACAATAATATTAAAGAGAGTGGGTTTTACTGTATTTTTCCTCACGTAATATTACCCACTAGCCAATGCCCGCGCCTCGTCGTAAGCGATTACTATATTTTTCAATATAAAAAATATTAATTGTTTTTTTATAATATATTTTTTTATTAAAATGATAAATATGTATAGAATTACTGTGACGTGTAAATATTCTTTAAAATATGTAAATTTTAAATCGATATAAATTTATTTGTTTAATAGGTTTCAACGAAATAACCAACATAAAATTATCATCATCATTAAAAAAGCAAGAAAATTATCATAATCATTAAAAAAAATTAATCATATTTTTAAGTAAAATAGAAATCTGTCAAGAGTGGACTTGAACCCCCAACCTCTCGAACGAAATTTTTGTCTCCCGCCTCATAAACCCGCTCGACCACCTCAACATTCGTTCATCTTTCTCAAAAATATATATTAAATCTAATTTTAATGTGGATTCGCTAAAAAGAAATGTGTTGAGAGTGAGATTCGAACTCATGCCCTCGGAGGGGACCTTAATCTGACGCTCTTTAGACCATCTCGGCTACCTCAACAACCGTTTGTCTTTCACGAAAATATATATTAATAGTAGGTGTTACTGTGGATTAACACAATAAAACCGGGACGTGTTTTATTGTGTATATATATATATCCTTTTATTATGGCGCAGGAAAAAACACTGTAGATTGCTAAAGTATTTTTTGGGAACAAAAAATAACAATAAAAAATTTAAGAATAAAATACAATGTAACCGACATAAATTAAAATTTCAGAACGATAAGTACAAAAAATAAATGAAAAAAATAAAAACAAAATCTAAAAACACAAATACATAAAATATGGATTATTTTTGTCCAAAAAGAACAAAAACACCAAAAGAATATATATATATATATATATATATATATAATATTATATTATATATACATATATATTGGTGTGGGGAATACAGTGTTTTCCACGCATATTATATATATAGTAATTTGAATTGTTTTTTAAAAAAAAAATTATTAATTTATATATTTTTATGAATTTCAATTTCAATTTTACCATTTACCAGCTTTATTATGGATTTAACTATATAATTGTTTTTCAATTTTCGTTTTGATGAGGCTATCTTACTCATGATTGTGATTGCAAGTTTAAGGGTTAACTCGATTGGCTTGATTTTTTCTCTTTTTCAGATTAAGTTTTTTATATGTAATTTTATATTTTAATATTGAGTTAATAGAACATTAGATCACGTGATTTATTTCAACTTGTTTTTTTTTTGTGGAATGACTATTATCTCATGACTCAGATCACGTGTATAGTGTGTTAATCATGATTGACACAAGTTGTTTTTTCTTCTTTTAATCGATTATTTTTTTCAACTTTATTTTTAATAATGCATTAATTAGAAATCAAGTTCATGATATTTTTTCTATTAGGTTATTCTTATTTTATAATTAGAGTCACAATTTTGACAAGTTAACCTTGACTTGGATTATTTTTTTATCCTTTTTAATTGATTATTTTAGTTTCATCTTTCAGCAATGGATTTATTCGAAATCAAGCTTCATCTTCTTAAGTTGTTATGATTTATTTTATATAAGGTTATCATGATCTCATAACTTGGCATGAATATTAATATGTAAATCCAGGATGATTAAAATCAACCCACCATATTATTGTCTCGATATTTATTAGCAAAATCTCATTTTAAATATATATATTGAGTCAAATTATTTTTTTTTCCAGTTATCTGAATTGTTTTCAAATTTATCAAGATGATTAAGTCATATCAAATCAATTCTAACATTTTTTTCTATTAGAAATATATATATATATATATATATATATATATATATATATATATATATAGGAATGGGTAAAACTAGAGGCATAGCAGGAGCCATGACCTATCATCAAACTTAAAATGGTGTTTGAGAGCATCTCCAGTGGGAGGAAGCATTTTGGAGAGCCAAATCTTTAAAATGAATGTTTGAATAGTGTAAAAATGGCTTTGGCTTTGGTGTGCACTTTAATGGTAAAAGATATTTTGGAGAGCTATTTTTTATATTATTGTTTTAATGTAATGCAATTATTTTGTACATAATTTAATTATGCAATTAATTATACAATTAATAGGAGTAAGTTATATAATTAAATAATTAGTTTTAAAACCCTCCAACAATATAATTATTAATTTTTCAGATTTAATATGAAATTAAAAACCCATAATAATTTAAATTTGAAATTCTAAAATATTGAATGAATTTGGCAAATCTGAGTCCATCTGCATAAAAAAATATATTGTATAAATTAAGCTAATTGATCAACAACATCAGTAAATTTCCAATTTCACATAATTATTTTTAACTAAATATTATTATTAATTACTCTTTTTTCTCCTAAATATTATTATTAATCACCTCCACAACAGTTCAAAAACTACATTTACACGTTCTTAAATCTAATCAGTAAATTTAAACATGTAATTAAGCTAATTGATCAACAAAATCATAAATTTTCAATTTCTCATAATTATTTTTTACTAAATATTATTATTAATTACATTTTCCTCCTAAATATTATTATTATATATTATAAAATACTACCCCGAAACCCTACCTCTTTCACTTCTTATTTGCGCTACCCCCCATAAAATGTAGCTCACCTCACACCTCTCCAAACCCTACCTCTTTCACTTCTCATTTGTGTCTCCCCCACCACACCTTTCTCATGCCCATCTCTTCTTCTCCGTCAATTGCAGCTCACCTCACGCCTCTCTCATGCCCATCTATCCTTCTCCGTCAATTCCAGCTCACCTCACGCCTCTCTCATGCCCATCTCTCCTTCTTCGTCCATCATTTCAGGTGTTTATTCTAGCCAACTTTTCTTCTTGGATTGGATGCAAAATATTCTGTGTTTTTCAATTTTTAATCATGTGTTGATGGGTGTTCAATTGTTGAATTCGTTGGTTGTAGTGTTGATGGGTATTGCTTTGTTCTGGGTTGATGTTGCTTTGTTGAATCAGTTGTGTGTTGTGTGTTTCAATTTCTTTGTTGCTGGGTTTTTTATTGTAGCATGGCCAACGAATCTATTTCAACAGTCATTTTTGGTTTTGCCTCTCCGGACAACATATGTGGGAATGGCTCCCGGATGCCTCCGGAAAATGAAGAAGCCATTTTGGCTCTTCATTTTGCTCCTCCCATGAGAGACGAAAATTAACCGAAAAAGTCAAATATTTGAATTTTTGGCTTTGGCTTAACGGATGCCTCCTACCACTGGAGATGCCCTAGAGTATAGTTGCAATTATTTTTATTATTAAAAAACTAATTTAACTTCTAATGCATTGAAAGAGACATTATTAATAGCATAAGTTTGACAGCTCATGAGGTGTCTTTATTAGGCAACATATAAACTTTGACTAAAATAATTGTAACCAAAATACCAAATACTAATTTTTTTAGATCTTATTCTTGTAAGAAACCATTAGAAAAGGTTATATATGTGTAGTAGCGACTTTTTTTAAAATATTTTATAATTGGAAATATATTGAAATAATATTTTTATTTTATTTTAAAATTACACATTTTTTTATTTTTTGAAAATGCTAAGTGTTTTTTCATCTAGGGTTTCTTACATTAGAGAGAGAGAGAGAGAGTACCAGGAATAATACATCTAGATTGATGCTCCACCCGACGCGTATTGTCTAGCCTGTCTCCAGTTATAAGAATTTTTTTTGAGTCCTGTGACTGTATGAAAGTGGTGAACTGGCCATCATTTAGTCATGAATCTGATATTTAATTCATTTGTTGTATGGTCAAATCGGATGGTCTTGGTTGTAATTATTCCAAGACAAACCATCCCCTATTTCACACCCAAAAAAAAACACGATTTTCTAGTTTCCTAGCTTCTTCCTATGCAAGACAGTCAGCAGTTGTCGAAGAATCCAAAAGTGACAGTTCTCTCCAGCGAATTGTCATGTTCTCAACCAGGAAAGGTTACATCCTGAAAATGCCCTTTATAAAGAGATCCAAGCTGCGCTTCTAACATCACACATACGCATCTCCATCTGTTCATCTAGCTTTCTCCTTAACTAGCAGCAACATACACGCATCTCCTCTGTTAGAAAAGGAAAGATGTCATTCTCTTGTCCTAGTAAGCTTCCCTCACTGCTTCTGTTTGCTTCACTAATTGCTTGTCTGGTGGGAGCCTCCATGGGTGGCGATTTCCTCCAAGATTTTGACATCACTTGGGGTGATCAGCGCGCTAAGATACTGAACGGTGGCCAGCTTCTCACGCTGTCTCTTGACAAGGATTCTGGTTCTGGCTTCCGATCCAAGAATGAGTACTTATTTGGGCGAATCGACATGCAAATCAAGCTAGTATCAGGCAACTCGGCCGGCACTGTAACCACGTTCTATGTGAGCCTCGATTCTTTTTACCCTAATTGGATTGGATTCTGCAGTGACCCGTAAATTTTATTGGTTTTCTCATATTTTCATACTTGTAATCATGCAGCTATCTTCTCAAGGGTCCACCCACGATGAGATTGACTTTGAGTTTCTAGGCAATGTAACTGGAGAGCCATACATTATGCATACCAATGTGTTCTCCCAAGGGAAAGGCAACAAAGAGCAACAGTTTCATCTCTGGTTTGATCCCACAAAGGCTTTCCACACCTACTCCATTGTATGGAACCAGCTACGAATAATGTAAGTCAAACATGTGCTCGCCTTCCATGTTTCTATATCTCATTGCGATTACTGTACATGTTTTCGAATGCTGATTTGTTATGCTTAAATTGCGTGCAGTTTCTTGGTGGACAACATCCCTATAAGAGTATTCCACAACTCGGAATCCATCGGAGTTCCATTCCCGACGAAGCAGCCCATGAGGATCTACTCGAGTCTATGGAATGCTGACGATTGGGCGACGCGAGGGGGGCTTGTGAAGACTGACTGGACACAAGCTCCCTTCACTGCTTCTTACAGAAATTTCAACGCCAACGCCTGTGTTTGGTCACCTGGATCGTCCTGTACCTCAACCTCTCCGAACTCAGTGCAGGACAGTACCTGGCAAGCTCAAGCGCTCGATGCCTCCGGTCGCAACAGACTTCGATGGGTTCAGCAGAAGTACATGATTTACAACTACTGCTCTGACTCCAAACGATTCCCTCAGGGCATCCCAGCAGAGTGCAAGAGATCAAGATTCCTTTAAAAATCTAGACATTAATTGATGACTTTGTTCTTTATTCTTTATGCAAATATTTGTGAATGTAATATCAAACAAATTACTTTTAATTCTTTATTCTTTCTGGGAATGAAAGTTAAATAAATCATTTTTTAATTCAGAACTCCTCCTGATCCAACTCTTACAATGTGCAACCTCTAGAGAGTTTATTTATAAAAGAATCATATATACTAATTATCCTTGTAAATTGAAAAATTAATTGGCTTTCTGTAGCTTCAAAGATTGATTTATTTGAAATAGTGTATTGTACTTCGAGGTCATTCTTATTTTAAGTACCCAGTTTGTATTGAAAAAAATTATGATAGATGGTTAACACCGGTTGTCACGCCTTATTACAGGATCATTCGTATCGATTCAAAGACATCAAATATAAATGGTTGTGATGTTTATCAGATAAAACGGAAAGTCTTATTGTATTATTAAAACTGGTGGATAATCATGATATTAATACTATTAACTGGTATAAATTATTTGAAAAGTGATAGCAAAGTTATTGTAATTATATAAGATTAAATAATTTTTTTTCCTTTTCCTTTAATAAAAAAAACTATCGTTTTCAAATAAATAAATTTATAATACCTTACCTTGAATAGTAGGACCCTCTCTTATATTAACAAAACAAAACAATAATATTAAAGAGAATGGGTTTTACTCTATTTTTCCTCACGTAATATTACCCATTTGAAATGTTTTTTTTAATAATTATTAATTTATATATTTTTATGAATTTCAATTTCAATTTTACCATTTACCATTAGCTTTATTATAGATTTTAACTATATAATTGTTTTTCAATTTTCGTTTTGATGAGGCTATCTTACTCGTGATTGTGATTGGAAGTTTAAGGGTTAACTCGATTGGCTTGATTTTTTCTCTTTTTCAGATTAAGTTTTTTTAAATATAATTTTATATTTCAATATTGAGTTAATGAAAAATTAGATCTCGTGATTTATTTCAGCTTGTTTTTTTTGTGGAATAACTATTATCTCATGACTCAGATCACGTGTATGGTGTGTTAATCATGATTGACACAAGTTGTTGTTTTTTCTTCTTTTAAACGATTATTTTTTTCAACTTCATTTTTAAATAATGCATTAATTAGAAATTAAGTTCATGATATTTTTTTTCTATTAGGTTATTCTTATTTTATAATTAGAGTCACAAGTTATTATTATTTTATAATTACCCGAATTGACTTGGATAATTTTTTTATCCTTTTTAATTGATTATTTTAGTTTCATCTTTCAGCAATGGATTTATTCGAAATCAAGCTTCATCTTCTTAAGTTGTTATGATTTATTTTAACTTGGTATGAATATTAATAGGTAAATCCAGGGTGATTAAAATTGACCCACCATATTATTGTCTCGATATTTATTAGCAAAATCTCATTTTAAATATATATTTTAAGTCAAATTATTTTTTTCTAGTTATCTGAATTGTTTTCAAATTTATCAAGACGATTAAGTCATATCTGATCAATTCTAACATTTTTTTCTATTAAAAAAATATTAGCAATACTAAGATATCTATTATGTTAAAAAGATAATTAAACACACTCTCTCTCTCTCTCTCTCTCTCTCTCTCTCTATATATATATATATATATATATATATATATAGTATACAGGAATGGGTGAAACTAGAGGTGCAACGGGAACCACGACCTATCAAACTTAAAATGATGTTTGAGAGCATCTCGAGTGGAAGGAGGCATTTTGGAGAGTCAAATTAAAATGGATATTTGAATAGTGTATAAATAGTTTTAGCTTTGGTGTACACTTTAGCAGTAGGAGATATTTTGGAGAGCTATTTTTTATATTATTATTTTAATGTAATGCAATTATTTTATATATAATTTAATTATACAATTAATAGGAGTAAGTTATATAATTAAATAATTAGTTTTAAAAAACTCTCCAACAATATAATTATTAATTTTTCAGATTTAATATGAAATTAAAAAAATTAATTTAAAATTAAAAACCCCGCAATAATTTAAATTTGAAATTCTAAAATATTGAATGAAATGGCAAATCTGAGTCCATCTGCATAAAAAATACATTGTATAAATTAAGCTAATTGATCAACAACATCGTAAATTTTCAATTTCGCATAATTATTTTTTAACTAAATATTATTATTAATTACTCTTTTTTTTCTCCTAAATATTATTATTAATCACCTCCACAACAATTCAAAAAACTACATTTACACAGTTCTTAAATCTAATTGTAAATTTAAACATGTAATTAAACTAATTGATCAAAAAAATCATAAATTTTCAATTTCTTATAATTATTTTTTTACTAAATATTATTATTAATTACACTTTTTTTCCTCCTAAATATTATTATCATATATTCCTAAATACTACCCCGAAACCCTACCTCTTTCACTTCTCATCGCCACCCCCACAAAATTCAGCTCACCTCACACGCCTCTCAAACCCTACCTCTTTCACTTCTCATTTGCACCGCCCCACCACGCCTCTCTCATGCCTATCTCTCCTTCCATCTCTCCTTCTCCGTCACCTCACGCCTCTCTCATGGTCATCTCTCCTTCTCCGTCCCTCACTGCTCCCAGCTCACCTCATGCCTCTCTCATGGCCATCTCTCTTTCTCCGTCCCTCATTTCTGTGTTTTTCTCGCCAGCTTTTCTTCTTCGGATTGGATGCAAAATATTCTGTGTTTTTTCAATTTTTTAATTCTGTGGGTTGCTGTGTTGATGGGTGTTCAATTATTGAATTCGTTGGTTGTAGTGTTGATGGGTATTGCTTTGTTCTAGGTTGATGTTGCTTTGTTGAATGAGTTGTGTGTTGTGTGTTTCAATTTCTTTGTTGCTGAGTTTTTTATTGTAGCATGGCCAACGGATCTATTTCAACGGTAACATTTTTATTTGCCTCTGCAGACAAAATCTGTGGGAATGGCTCCCAGATGGCTCCAGAAAATGAAGAAATCATTTTGACTCTTCATTTTGCTCCTCCCGTTGGAGATGAAAATTAACCCAAAATAGCTAAATATTTGATTTTTTGTCTTTGGCTTCCTGGATGCCTCCTGCCACTGAAGATGCCCTGAGAGTGTAGTTGCAGTTATTTTTATTATTAAAAAACTAATTTAACTTCTAATGCATTGAAAGAGACATTATTAATAGCATAAGTTTGACAGCTCATGAGGTGTCTTTATTAGGCAACATATAAACTTTGACTATTTCTTCATTTTATGCAGAAAGAAAAAATATATGTAACGTTCTTTTAATCCTTGTATTTCTATCTATGCTGCTCGAATATTGTTCGATAACAATTTAAATTGTTTTCTTCAAATTAATATCTTTTACGTTTTTGAATTGTTTGAAATGCTTACATCAAAAAATAAAATTTTAAATATATATATATATATATATTATTTTAATATATTTATGATTAAAATAAATATTTTTAAAATTAATTGTAACCAAAATACCAAATACTAATTTTTTTTAGATCTTATTCTTGTAAGAAACCATTAAAAAAGGTTATATATGTGTAGTAGCGATTTTTTTAAAATATTTTTTAATTGGAAATATATTGAAATAATATTTTTATTTTATTTCAAAAAATACACATTTTTTTATTTTTTGAAAATGCTAAGTGTTTTTTCATCTAGGGTTTCTTACATTAGAAAGAGAGAGAGAGAGAGAGAGAGAGAGAGAGAATACCAGGTATAATACATCTAGATTGATGCTCCACCCGACGCGTATTGTCTAGCCTGTCTCCAGTTATAAGAATTTTTTTTGAGTCCTGTGACTGTATGAAAGTGGTGAACTGGCCATCATTTAGTCATGAATCTGATAGTTAATTCATTTGTTATATGGTCAAATCGGATGGTCTTGGTTGTAATTATTCCAAGACAAACCATCCCCTGTTTCACACCCCAAAAAAAAAAACACGATTTTCTAGTTTCCTAGCTTCTTCCTATGCAAGACAGTCAGCAGTTGTCGAAGAATCCAAAAAGGACAGTTCTCTCCAGCGAATTGTCATGTTCTCAACCAGGAAAGGTTACATACTGAAAATGCCCTTTATAAAGAGATCCAAGCTGCGCTTCTAACATCACACACACGCATCTCCATCTGTTCATCTAGCTTTCTCCTTAACTAGCAGCACCATACACGCATCTCCTCTGTTAGAAAAGGAAAGATGTCATTCTCTTGTCCCAGTAAGCTTCCCTCACTGCTTCTGTTTGCTTCATTGCTTGCTTGTCTGGTGGGAGCCTCCATGGGTGGCGATTTCCTCCAAGATTTTGACATCACTTGGGGTGATCAGCGCGCTAAGATACTGAACGGTGGCCAGCTTCTCACGCTGTCTCTTGACAAGGATTCTGGTTCTGGCTTCCGATCCAAGAATGAGTACTTATTTGGCCGAATCGACATGCAAATCAAGCTAGTATCAGGCAACTCGGCCGGCACTGTCACCACGTTCTATGTGAGCCTCGATTCTTTTTACCCTAATTGGATTTGGATTCTGCAGTGACCCGTAAATTTGAGTTTTCTCATATTTTCCGACTTGTAATCATGCAGCTATCTTCTCAAGGGTCCACCCACGATGAGATTGACTTTGAGTTTCTAGGCAATGTAACTGGAGAGCCATACATTATGCATACCAATGTGTTCTCCCAAGGGAAAGGCAACAAAGAGCAACAGTTTCATCTCTGGTTTGATCCCACAAAGGCTTTCCACACCTACTCCATTGTATGGAACCAGCTACGAATAATGTAAGTCAAACATGTGCTCGCCTTCCATGTTTCTATATCTCATTGCGATTACTGTACATGTTTTCGAATGCTGATTTGTTATGCTTAAATTGCGTGCAGTTTCTTGGTGGACAACATCCCTATAAGAGTATTCCACAACTCGGAATCCATCGGAGTTCCATTCCCGACGAAGCAGCCCATGAGGATCTACTCGAGTCTATGGAATGCTGACGATTGGGCGACGCGAGGGGGGCTTGTGAAGACTGACTGGACACAAGCTCCCTTCACCGCTTCTTACAGAAATTTCAACGCCAACGCCTGTGTTTGGTCACCTGGATCGTCCTGCACCTCCACCTCTCCGAATTCAGTGCAGGACAGCGCCTGGCAAGCTCAGGCGCTCGATGCCTCCGGTCGCAACAGACTTCGATGGGTTCAGCAGAAGTACATGATTTACAACTACTGCTCTGACTCCAAACGATTCCCTCAGGGCATCCCAGCAGAGTGCAAGAGATCAAGATTCCTTTAAAAAAAACCACATACCAAGATTTAATTGGATCATGAAATTCTTTATTCTTTCTGCAAATATAAATGATGTAAAACGAAATAATTCAATTTGTTAATTCATCTGTTACATTGGAATTAAAAATAAAGCATTCGATCAACACATTTTCCGATCAGCATTTTGATGAAACTTTAGTGTACATCAGAAGTCATCATGTTAGTAACGCACTGGTCGAATACAAGAAACAGGCCACAGTCAAAATCATAAGCATCGAAACTCAATTCGGCCCCACCTTCCAGACCTCTAAATTTGCCAGGAATAATCACACATGAGCGGTACTATATACTTGCCTTTTAGTATCCACTGCCATTTATTCCCTTTACAGGGTATACATGACGCTTTCTCTAGATAAATTGATTTAATTCACATCAAATATATAAATTTTATGCCGTCAACACAGGTCAATCTCTGCTGTTAGCAAAAGGACGTCTCTCATAACCTTAAATTAATCATCAAGTAACGCGGGGCTATTTTGGAGGTAGTTATCGAACTGTTTTCTTGAATCTTGACTATGAAATCTTCCATATGATAGTCCGAGTGTAGATTACCCCTACCATGTAAGCCCTGCCTACATGATCTAGCCAATTTCATTGTAACGCTGTCGGGATATCTTGGGCTCAGCCCTGAATCAATTACAAAAACAAAAGGTTGAGTAAAATGGCAGCAAACGATTGGGCAAGAAGAGTGACAGAAGAAAAAGGTCCAGGTCGTGGCATTTTAGCGCCGGATAATACGACAGAATGCCATGTCCGAATCCGCTATGAATTTGGCTAGGCATCTCTAGCTGTGCTACTTGAATAAAACCACAAGCCTATTAAATTTCCAAAAGGTGTCAGATGTCAGCCGTTTTAATTTCCATCTCCAATCAGCACCATCTACCATTCCATGATCTCCCTTCAAATTCCTATTACATAAGCACAACAACCGGTCAAAGACTTCGAGTCTAAAAAGAACAATAGTGATTGTACGATTCGAAATCTCCTATCCTCCTCCATATACTATTCTACCTCAAGCGTCATATCCCCTCTATCATTTCAGGTTTTTCTTTTCTTTTCTGTGATCTAAATTGTTTATCTGTTGTTTTCTTTCACTGTTATTTTTAGAATTCACCCTATTGTTTGGCTTGTTTCCATCAGTTCTTGTTTTATTTCTTATTTTGATTAACTTGTGGGAATTCTCGACCTGGAATTCCATTTACATAAAGAATCTATGGTCTTTACCGAAATCCCATAGCTACTGTGTTCTATGTACATGTCTTTCTGAAAGGAGGAAAAGAAAGAAACGCTTTTTTTTTTTGCCTGTTGTATAGGTAGTTTTTAACCAAAATGGAGGAAGCTTCAAATGGGAAAAATGAGGAGACCAAAACTGTGGAACGACAGGAAGTTGTTGAGGTGGTCGATGCAGGGAATAAATCTGTGAAAGAAGTTGTTATTGATAGTACTGCTGAGTCTATGAAAGAAACTATTGATGAGAATAATTCGAGTTTGAGGGGCAGCAATAGTTCAAAGGAAGAGGCAGAAGCTAAAGAGAAAACCGTTCAAGTGGAGGATTCAGGGACACTGGAAGTTGTGGAGAAAGAGGAGGTTAATTTAGCTGTTGGATCGACTGAGTCCGTGGAGGAAAGATTGACAGAAGCTACTGAAGCATTGGTGGGGAAATCTGATGACTCTGATGTGGCCGAAGTGGAAGTGGAAGAAATCAAAGAGAGGGTTCTGGTGCCTTTGAACGAGACTGGTGTGTTTCCTTCAGTTGTCACAGATCAGAATGATGCGGAAATACCCGAAGTGGTATTGAATGCAACAGATGGATCATCACTTTCTGTAACAGATGGATCATCTCTTGCTGTAACAGATGAAATCTCGGAGGGAATTGAGGAGAAAGTGTTGAAATCTTTTGATGAAAACAATGCGGCTCCTCCAGCTTTGACAGAGGCAGTGTCAAAGGGGATCGAGGAAAAGAAGCTGACAGCTTTGGAGGAAAGTACTGGGGAATCATCATGCAATGTTGACAAGGAAGCTGTGGAAAATTTCCAATCTGCTGATGTAGTTGGAAGCAGCGATGCTTTTCCTGAAAGCACGAGAGATCCGGTCAGTAACTTTGTTGAAAGTGTGCCTGATCCTTTTACCCTTTCGTATCTTTTCACTGATAGGCACAGTGCTCTGTTTTTTTGTTTTTTTCACAGCCTGTCACATCCCTTCAACAGCGTAACCTGTGCCCATGGTGGAGGAGCTGCTGTGGTCTTTTTGAAGCTCTGTGACGCTCCGATAGATAAATTAATGTGAGAAATAAACTCCCTTCATTTCATTTCTTTTCTGTCTATTATGGGTTTGATTATATTGATTATTTCTTTTCTGTCTATTATGGGTTTGATTATATTGATTGTGGATGGATGATTATACATGGTTTCTGCTTTAAAGAAAGAAGGTAAGTAAAGCAAACAGAAATGTTTTGAGAGGTCTGTTAACCACTATTATTAAGAATATTAACCACTATTATTAAGAATATTAACCACTATTATTAAGAATATTTTCCTAATAGTAAAGGACCAGAGCAGCCAACTGCCATTCATAAAAAAAAAAAAAAAAAAAAAGGCCCATGACAGGAAATTATGGCCAAGCTTTTCGCTGGCACTTTTTTGTTTATATTTTGACAGAGAATTTCAGGGCCCATGACAGGAAAAAAAAGTCAACTTTCTTTGAATCTATCAGTTCGTGTGATCCTTGAACCCCTGTTTCACTGGAAGTTGGCTTGATCTGGACCTTGGATAATTGTGTACATGTCTGTTTGTTTAAACACTTGGCTTTGGGGTAGTTGGCCTGCCTGGTTTTGTCTTTGAACCTAACCTCGTTTGTTTCATCCCTAGTGACCACTCCATTCGTCGAATCTCTAACCCTGATGAAGTTGATCTGCCAATATAAATAGAAAATAGCTGCTTTCCATTTTCCTAAATTTATAGCCAACACTTTGTGGATTAAATGGATATATATCTATGAACAGGTGCACAGCAAGTGATCAAATTCTTTCTTCTTATGTTGCAGATAAAGAACTTCGCTACGAAGTGCTGTCAAGAAAGATCAGCAAACAATTGAGACTTGACAATTGAGACTTGTTCTGTGGTTTCTATCTTGTGTCACAAATTGAACGTAACCAGATCTTGCAGAGGACATGGATGAAAACTTTGTGTTGCGTGCTTGTCATCCGCCCCGCCGCCCCTGTTTATTGTATTTCTTGTTTTCTCAAGGTTTTTTTTTATTGTGTTCGAGTGATTTCTAATTAAGCTTGATGGCAAAAACCCCATACTTTCGGGTGAGTGTATTTATAAAACATATTTTATTGATCAATGAGAAAGAGGTACATTGAGGAAGAGCTTGCTATTATTATCTTTAGATTTTCTAGGAAAGCCCCCTCATCTCGCAAAACTTAACACCAACAGGTCTACAGGCCCTGGGATAAATAATCAAGCCGTCTCTTCAGTGGCACTATGACGAGCAATTAAAGTCACTCAGGATTCATTTACTAGATGAACTCTTTAATATATATATATAGATATATATATAGATATATATATATATATAGGAAACACGAAAAATTCAAGAGCGTGCAAGACTAATCACAAAAATGGCTTCAAATTACATGAACTTCTAAATTCCAATCACACTGGCCATTCAGTGGCACTATGACGAGCAATTAAAGTCACTCAGGATTCATTTACTAGAAGAACTCTTTAATATATATAGATATATAGATATATATATATATAGGAAACACGAAAAATTCAAGAGCGTGCAAGACTAATCACAAAAATGGCTTCAAATTACATGAACTTCTAAATTCCAATCACACTGGCCATTCAGTGGCACTATGACGAGCAATTAAAGTCACTCAGGATTCATTTACTAGATGAACTCTTTAATATATATAGATATATATATATAGGAAACACGAAAAATTCAAGAGCATGCAAGACTAATCACAAAAATGGCTTCAAATTACATGAACTTCTAAATTCCAATCACACTGGCCATTCAGTGGCACAAAAAGTAAGATGAAGGCATGTCGGAAGTAAACCTTGATTGATTTCAAAATTGAAGGGTAAACAAACAATTACTGATGGGCAATGTCAAACATGTCTGATATCTTCAATAATGTAATCCCTCCATATATCAAATAACTCTGCATTTTTAACAAGATTTGGGAGCTAACATTTGAACTTCAAACATGCCATAATTTGGTATAAACCAATGTGTATATATATATAAATGCCAGGCAAAAAGGTGTCCGTCCAGCAAAAGTGAAACATTTCTTACAGGGATCAGTAAACCCTAACCTCTAAATCACCGCCTCCGCGCATAGCAAGCATAAACCACTGCAGCTGCGGCAACAATAGCACCTGCTGACACGACTGCCACCACGGGTGGCTGCACCTTGAACACCTTCTCCTTCCTGTCAATCTCAATCCCATTAATAACCTCCCCAGTCCTCTCCTTCAATCCCCCAACCACTTTTTGAGCCTCCTGCACCTCCTTTTGTAACCTCACCAGCTTCCCTTCCATTTTCTTCACCTTCTCCTCTGACTCCCTCAAGTTCTTTTCCAAACTCCCCTTCTCCACCACTTGACGTTTCAGCTCCTCAATTCTCTTTTCACACTCAAAAATCTCCATTTCTTTCTCACTCATTTTTTCTCCCATCACCTCCTCAAGCCTCGCTTTCTTGTTCTTCACTTCAATCTCCTTCGCCTCCAAAACCCTAACTTTCCTCTCCAGTCCCCTCACTTTCATCTCCGTCTCCGCTTTCTCCTTCTTCATCTCCTCAATTCTCACTTCCTTCTGGCTCACCATCCTCTTCAACTCCTCAACCTCCTTATGCGCTTCATCTACTTCACTTACCGCCGAAATCAAGTCATCTTGAATCCTAGAAGCACTTGTTTCAAGCTCTTTAGCTCTCCCGGCTATCGGCTTGAGCGTTCTCTGGACCTCCTCCGACCTCTCAACTTCCGTCTCCAACTCCGCGATCCTCAGTTTGAGACTTGACTCCTCTGCTTTCAGAGATTCAATCCCGGCCGTCAGTTTTGCAGCCTGATATTTGATTCCTTCTTTCTCATCGGCCAGTGAGTACTTCTCGGTCTCTAAAGATTCGATCGTTTGCTTTAGCTTGATTTCATTCTCCCCTTGATCGAGATCGTAGAAACTCTCTTCTGCCGTCTGATCCTCGTTAACACCGTTAGTCATTGCCGTCTCATCTGCCATTGCTTAACCCTAAAATAACACAGAAACCAATAAATAAAAAATCAAAATCAGATGGGAATAACTATATACTTTAGCAATTTTAACTACATAGATTCGTACTGAGGCAGCGATGCGGGCACTGTCTGGTTGCCGAGAAAGACTAGAATTAAAGAAGATAAAAAAAATAAATTAAAACGATAACATTTTATTATTCTGAAAGGAAGCGTTTAGTCGGAAACCAAACATGAAGATAGGGTTTCGAATTTTCTCCCTCAAAATTATTATTTTTTGTTCAAACGTTTCTAAAAAAAAAGATATTTTCCAGGAAAGGAATAATAAATTAAAATTGACCTTTACCTTTCGACTCTGAATCCACAACGGGTTCCTTGAGCCGTGATTCCTCTTTACTCTTATTTTGTTCGGCTGAGGGTGCCTGTGAGATGCACGTGAATTAAGGTTATGGGCCCGCCCAAGATTAGGCCATCTGGACAGTTGAATCCGGTTTTTTCCAGTTGGGAGGATTTAAGGCCCGGTCCATACCGGATCCAATCTGATTATCAAATAAAGTTTTTAGGATTTCAAGTTATTTTCAGAAAGATAAGTTCAAGTTTATATTTGGCAGTACATTTTAAAAGTAATTTTGAAAATATTGACCCAGGCAGCAAATGTTGGCCCGGGGTAAGCTGCCCCTATATCAATAGATTTTCTTAAAAAAAAAAAAAGATAAGGCTTGGATTGTCCGCGTAGCTGATTGATCGGCCCGACCCAGTAAATAATGACAATGAATATCATAAGACTAGACCATTAACTATCCGGTCTTGGCCCATGGACTGACTAATAAGCTAAATTGGCTTGGCCCGTTGACTGAACCCAACCCTTTTATTGTCCTGTTGCACCCGAACTACTTATTCA
>CM063592.1:16255785-16317015 GCA_032356905.1 Salix exigua
GCTATGAAATTCAAGAGTTTAACACTTGATTCCGGGGTGTTTATTTAATATTCAATGAAGTTGAAATTGAATATTACAGAGAGAGTTTGTAAAAATAGGATTGTTGAAGATATTTTATGATTTACATCTTGTTGGTTGTTTTTTGAAAAAAAGAAAAAATAAATAAAAAATAAAAATTTAAATTAAAGTTATTATTACCAGTGAATTATAGATCTTACTCTTTCTCTGCTCCTAATATTTTATTTAAAAGTAATTAATAAAAGATATAATTGCCTGGGTAGTTTTTTTTCCACACACACACATGCAAAGCAAGAGAGATGTTGATAAAGATAAAATACATGTTTAATTTTTTCAAAATATAGTTGGAATTATATTTTTCAAGGAAGCATATGTCCGATGGAGGGAAAATGAAAACCATAGTCCAAGCAAAATGACTATCCAGCACATGCTTAATGTTTTATGGGACGGGGAAGCCATCCTCGATGTTTGTTAATTAACGTAAAACCCCCAAAACTCAAAAGGACCCGACAATGAGATGGCTGAGAGTCCGATCCTTCTCTCTTAAAACCCCCTACTAGCTTTCTCTTTTCTCTATCTAAACCCAATCCTGGCACAACCACCTACGACTCCCTAAGTCCTTACCTGGTTAGGTCCATGCTTTCACACGACCCTGTTGGATCCTATAACCCTGTCTCAGTTACTGCGTTGGTAAGTTTATTCTCTCTCCCTCACCTCTTTTTTTTTTTTTGGCAGATTATTCGTGCGTATTTTATTTATTTTCTTCAATGTCAGGTTCTGATCAAAGCTTTTTTTTGTTTTTCTTTTGTAGATCCAGCTTGCGATTCTTTGAGCATCGAATTGCTTTAATAGCCGAGTAAGATCAATGGAGGTTATTTACTTGTGAGTTTTGTTGAGAAAAAAGAAGGCGGAATCTCTAGGGATCTTTTTTTGATAGAGGATGAGACGAGGGCTGAGATCTAGTGCCAATTTATTGGCTAAAATGGAGAAAAATGAGGTTTCTCCGAGCAAGGAAATGGTTACCGAGAAAGTTGGTGGTTTGAAACAAGGAGATTGTGAATTCACTGACGAGGAGAACCCGAAATTGAATCAAGAAGAGGCGTTAAAAGAAGGAATGGAAGTGGATCAGAGAGATGGGTTTAAAATCGAAGAATGTGAAAGAGGGAATGATATGGGTGAGTGTAATGCTGTTGGGCGTAGTAAGAATAGAAGGAAAAGAAGTAGGGTTGGTGGTGAGGGAGAGATTGAGGATGGTAGTGTTGAAAAGAAGAAGGTAATGGAGGGCGAGGATGGTGAAAAGGTGGTTGTTGTCAGGGTTCTTCGGTCAAGGTCTGTGACGAAAACTAAGAGTAGGAAGGAGGTTGATAGAGGGCAGCAGACAGGAGGGAGTGATGGCTCTGAGAAGAAAAGGGTTGAGGTAAAAATAGAAGCGAGGGATTACTCTGATGGAGAAGACAGTGGGAAATTAGATAACGAGGCCAGGGAAAAATCAAAGCAAAATTATGGCAGCTACCCCAAGGACGAGAAGAGTGACACGTCTGAGGAGAGGCTGGCTGAGGTGAAAAAGGATGGTGAAGACCCTGACCAGTCAGATCATGACGCAGGGAGAACATTAAAGCACAGGCGTGGGAGGCCCTCCAAGGCTCAGAAGAGTGACGAGCTTGAGAAGAAAAGGATTGTGGTGGTAAATGAAGAAAGTCATCAATCTGCTGGTACAGAGATTGAACAGGCAGATAATGAGGCAAGGGAAAATTTAAAGCCCTGGAATGGGATGACCCCCAAGGTTCAGAAGAATGGTGTGTCCGAGAAGAAAAAGGTTGAGGTGAAAAGGGAAGAGAGCGATCAATCTGCTGGTGAAGAGAGCGATCGAGCACATAACAGGGCAAGGAAAAGATTAAAGAATAAACATGGGATGTGCTGCAATGGGAAAAAGAGTGATGGATCCGAGAAGAAAAGAGTCAAAGCAGGCAAAGAAGGCGGCCAAGTATCTGCTGGTGAAGAGAGTGAGCTGTCAGGAAATGAGACGACTGAAAAATTAAAGCCTAAGCGTGGGAGACCCCCCAAGGCTAAGGAGAGTGATGAGTTTGAGGAGAAAAGTATTGAGGTGGTTGATGGTGACTCTGCAGAATCTTCTGGTGAAGACAGTGATGGATGTTATGGCAAAGTGGGGAATAAGCTGAAGCCTAAGCGTGGGAGACCCAGCAAGTTGAACAAGGGTGTAAAGGTGGGCGGGCTGAGGAAAAGACAAGGAGGGGAAATGACAAGACATAACAAGAAGCACAATGTGGGAGCTAGAAGTGCATTATCTGGAAGTAATCTTGCTGGGAAAAAATCTAATGCAACAAAGTTAGCAACAGCTGGGAAGAACAAATACAGCAATGATGAAAAGGAAGAGGGGAGAAGTAAACAGAAGGCAGTAGTGAGAGAAAAAATTATAGAACTTCTTTTGGGTGCAGGCTGGACAATTGAGCATAGGCCTAGGAATGGTAGAGATTACTGTGATGCTGTTTATGTTAATCCTGAAGGAAGGACTCACTGGTCTGTTACCTTGGCTTACCGGGTGCTCAAGCAGCATTATGAAGGTGGTGGTGGTGATTCAAATAATTGTAAGACTGGTTTCAAGTTTACTCCTCTTCCAGATGAAGAACTCGGCATACTAGCAAAAGTAATAGGCAAGGAAAGGAGTGATAAAAATAAAAAGAAAAAGAAATGGAAGCAAGGGAAGGATGGGAAAACAGATGGAGTTGCAAAACAGAAAATTAAGAGAGGAAAACTGCAGAAGAGAAAATGGGATGCTGAGGCAATTCCTGGACGTAAGAAGTTGAAGGACAGAAGAACAAAACAAAAATCTTCTCTCCGTGGACAGGATAACCGTGCGGGTATGTCAGATGACAGAACAGGAGTCGAGGATCTTAAGCAACTCAAAATACATAATAGAAAGCGGTGTGCTCTAATGATTCGCAACTCCAAGGAGGATGCGGGTTCAGATGGTGATGGCTATGTGCTTTATAATGGGAAGAGAACTGTACTTGCCTGGATGATTGATATGGGCACCGTGCCATTGGATGGAAAGGTGCAGTACTTGAAACGCAGGAAGACACGAACAGTCCTAAAGGGTAAAATCACAACAGATGGCATTCAGTGTGATTGTTGTGGTGAAACTTTTGCAATCTCAGACTTCGAGGCTCATGCAGGCAGCAAATCCTGCCAGCCACTCAAAAACATATGCTTAGAGAATGGACCTTCACTCTTGCACTGCCAGCTAGAGTCCTGGCATAGACAAAATGAATTTGATCGTAAAGGGTTCCATTTTGTTGATATTGATGGTCAAGATCCAAATGATGATACATGTGGGATCTGTGGAGATGGTGGAAACCTTATTTGCTGTGATAGTTGCCCATCAACATTTCATCAAAGCTGCCTGGAGATAAAGGTACGTATTCGCTTTCGCATTCCTATTATTCACTATCTAGAAGATCACTCTCTGCTAAAACATTTCTGAAATCTTGCCTTCAAGGTTCTCCAGATCACTTGTAACAAAAACTGTTCTCCAGACTATGGAATACCTAAAGGAAATAAAATCTCAAAACAGAGTGTCATTATTAGATATTAAGAAGTGAATGGTGGAAAATTTTCTGGTGAAGCTGCCTTTCCATGGTATCTTATTTTTGAAAAGCTTGGATCAGCATTTCTTCTGCTGCTTGTAGAATCGAGCTTCATTCACTGTAAATGCTATCGTATTATAGATTGTTTTCTTCCTGCGGCAGAAGTTCCCTTCTGGATTCTAGTATTGCACATATTGCCCATAGCATCTTTTTTATGAAATAAGATCTGCTTTACTGCTGTTACTCGTAGAAATGAGTTTGGTTTTCTTTAAATGCCATCATGTCATTAATATATTGTTTTTTTTTTCTCGTGGCAGAAGTTCCCTTCAGGGGTCTGGAATTGCACATATTGTTCATGCAAATTTTGTGGGATGGCTGGTGGGGATGCATGTCAGATGGATGAGAATGCTGCTGCTGCCCAACCTGCAGTACTGGCATGCTGTTTGTGTGAGGAGAAATGTATTGACTCAATCCTCTCGGTGGTTTAATGTATTTTTGTTCTTTCCTTTTCCACCATGCTGAATTTTCTTCTATTTATTGTTATTTAATTGATGTACATTTAATAGATCTTCTTCTGCAGATCACCACTCCTGTATTCCCGCTGAGGACACTATAAATGATTATCATGGCAGTCTATCCTTCTGCAGGAAGAAATGCCAAGAGGTAATATTTTAGTTATTGTTAAAAACTATAAACATAGATGTTCTGTTGGATTTGCGAATCAAAATTTTGTTGTTATTGGCATTTCTTTGCTTTATCTCTTTCTTTAATTTCAAGTGACAAGAAACCTTGGCAGCTTGTAGTGTATTGTTTGATTTTATAAAACAAAATGATCGATACTCAAAAACTTTTCGTGTGAATTTCCTGGAAACATGATTGCCAGTGGGTGTTCTATGTCACAACTCTGAGCTTGAAGTTGAAGAGCTGCCTAATTTTGGAAGCTATTGAGTTATACTAAAATCTCATCTCAATTAAATCTGAACATGGTTGTAATTTGGTCCTAATAAGACAAACCATTTTTGTTTTTGCTGCAAATTTTCAGGTGTTCTGCTGGCTCGTAAACCCTGGGTTTTATTAACCCACTTTTGACTGAAATTGCAAAACTAATTGCTACCTGCAAATTAAATGTGTGAGTAGTTAGACTTTAGAGAAACACGGACATCACCCTGGGGTAATGTTAAGCCTTGACTCGTGGATCACTGCTATTTTGTGCCATTCATTCTACACAATTCTATCAGTCCCTAAAATCTGCTATGGGTCATGTCAGATGTGAAGTGGGATTTGGCAATAGGAGTGGAATATAAATAATTGATTTTTTGACTTAGTTGTGACCCTTAATATTTTCTATACTTGGAGATTATTCATGTACCTGATAAATGCTCTGATATCAGTAGCAGTGGTTTGTTTCTCCCCAGTCCTCAATAAAATGGAGTGCTTCTAATTTGATTGGTTTAATTTAAACAAGTTACAAGACAACTTGAAATGAATTCTATTATGTGCATCAGAATTCACTTAAATGGTTTTGTTTCTGCCAGTTACATGATAAACTACAGGCGATTCTTGGGGTTAAACATGAAATGGAAGAAGGCTTTGCATGGACTCTTGTTCGCCGATTTGATGTTGGTTCTGATGTTACTCTCAGTGGAATGCATCGGAAAGTTGAATGCAATTCCAAGGTAGCTGTCGCGTTGCACATAATGAACGAATGCTTTTTGCCCATGCCTGACCATAGAAGTGGGGTCAACCTGATTCGTAACATTGTATACAATTTTGGGTAAGCACAAGTATATTCACAAGTGTGTTTGGAATTGTCATCCTTAAGCTGAAAACCAACATTGCTTATCTTTTTTTTTTGGTGTGCGTGCTGCGGTGGGGTGGGGGTTGTTGGTTCTTTGTGGATACATAACATCACATTGTTGGTGTTCCCAACTGTGAGAAGTGTTTTATTTTTAGTGGTGGAATCACAACTCACAAACCTCGTCAAGAGGTGCCCTTTCTGTTTTCCCCAATTGATTTCCACTTTCGAAGTATATTATGGAACTGGTTGGGAAGAACACATATCATAAATGATAGGAATTGGGGCTCCATACAGCTTTCTGTAATTGCCCTACCATGCCACGATGTAGTATACAATTATTCTAATGGTGGAGGGCCAAAATAGTATCCTGTTGTGCTGTACTATGTCTATTGTGGATGTATGAGGTATTTTCTTTTATATGAAAAGGCTGCACTACTCTCTTTTATTCGTTGTCCTCATTTTTCTTTTTATATGCTGATAAAGATTATCTACTTCACTGTGATTGCTTTCATTTCCTCGTCAAAAAATTGTAAGGAATTTGTTTTCTTAACAAGTTGCAATACCCCATTTCAGGTCAAACTTCAATCGACTGAACTATTGTGGTTTTCTGACTGCAATTCTAGAGCGAGGAGATGAAGTAATCTCTGCTGCATCCATTAGGTATATCTCAGTCTAAATTTGACCAGTGATTGCACTGCTTTGTGATGTTTTATCAATGGTTAGTTCTTCCAGTATGTATAACAAAATTATAAGAGATTATAATTGGAAAAGAATGCATATGGACACAGAATCATTTCTGTTATGAATGTTTTCTGGGATTATGTACTGAAAGTTTTCTGCCTAACTTCCTTTTTCTTAAGCAGTGTCTACACCCATGATTGGATGTGCTGTAATTCAAGACCTTAAAAACCATCTGCATGGGATCAATTTTTACCTTTTCTATCATTTTATAATTGATCAACATCTTTGTTTTGCCAGTAACATCCACTTTGGAGTCTTTAATTTTGTTTCTGAGAACAAAAAAAAAAAACACAGCAAAACTAAATTCATGTGAACTTGCCTCTTTTCTACCTCTAAAGCTCCACCAGCTGCAACCATTTTTTTTGTCACGTTAGTACTTGCCACCATATAGCGAGTGGATCTGGTGCCAATACGGCAGAGTAGAGTTTGCGACTCATCTTTGAACTATTGGAGAACAAATGTAGTCAAATTGTTGCCTTACCGTCTTCATCACTTGTGCTCGTGTACCTATTTTGCATTTTCCAGAGTACTTGCATTAGTATCTCTTGAAATGTACAAATTCCTCTTGCTATCTACGCTCCCATTTGTTCTCCCCCCCTTTAAATTGGAATAATGCCAGTTGTACTGAATGTTGATGCTAAATTTCCATCTTCCTTATTCTAATCGACATTTCCATGCATGTGCAAGTAGTAGTTTATGACAATGTAAAAAGTCACAATCACATTAATCAATACTTGGTGAAATAGGATCCATGGGAACCAGTTAGCAGAGATGCCATTCATTGGGACCCGCCACATGTATAGGCGTCAAGGAATGTGCCGCCGGCTCCTAAGTGCAATTGAGACTGTATGTTTGGTGTCCGTTACCTTTCATCTTCTGAATTCATGTCTTAATGTCTGACATTTATTATCACTAGCTTTTTTAAATTTCATTTATACAACACACTCTGTAGTCTCCTTTTTTACTGATTTTACTTGCTGCTTATTTTATTTGTCTTTTCTGAAACTGTCATTAGGCTCTCTGCTCTCTAGATGTCGAGAAATTGGTCATACCTGCAATCTCTGAGCTAAGGGAAACCTGGACTTCTGTTTTTGGATTTAAACAACTTGAAGGATTGAGCAAGCAAAAAATGAGGTACATGAAAATGGTGGCATTCCCTGGAGTTGATATGTTACAAAAACCTTTGTTGAAGCATCATCAGTTTGCGGAAGCAAATGCAGTTCCCACTGAAGGTATTTACCATTTTTAATCTTTAATTAATATTAGCATATGCAACTTTTTGGGTTCCTCGCTGATAATTTTTTTACACCACATGTACATACAGGTTTGACATCCTTGGAACTCAAGGAACAATACACCATAGATGAGATATCATGTAATTTTGATGAGAAATGTTCATCAGTGAAGTTTGATTTGAAAGGTTCTAGTGAAACTAGTTTACCTCATACTGGCAACATAAATGATCAAGCTGTTGCAGTTGAATGTGGTTCCCCTCCTGATTGCCTGAATGATATTTCTGATGTTACAAGTGAAAATACTAATCTACCTGCTTGTCCCAAGGACACAGCTGTTGATCAATTGAGCGCGGTTTCTATTTCTTCGTGTGATGCTAATGAACAAACTAGAAAGGTGGCTGAACATCAGAGTGCTGTTTCTGGTTCCATTGCTCCCTCTGATTGTGAGTGGAAGCTGAAAGGGGATATACATTTGGACCGGAATGGTGTTTCCAAGATTGAAAGCAAGCTGTTCGGTGTATCATTTATTGGGTCCGAAGCTGCTGACTCTCAAGGGAAGTGCCAATGTGCTTCCAAGGAGGTTACAGAGATTGTTCCTTGTGAAGTGAAAGGTGAAGATAGCAGGGAGAGGCAGAATCTTGATTCGCTTGATGATGATTCTATGCCCACTTCAAAAATCTTACCAAGTCAACTCCAGTACTTTGCTTTTGAGCACGAACTTAAAGTATCAGATATCAATGCTGTTCACTGCGAGTCCACTACCTGCAATATTTCCAGGGATATAGTTCAATCAACAACCGCATCACATCCCCAGAAATTGCAAGATGCTGTTTATGGTTGTTGTGGGGCATTTCCTGGCGACCAAAATACTAGTTCTTCTTGTGAAGGCAAGGGGCCTAATGTGAAGGAAATGGCAGTCCTAGCCACTGCCGATTCCAATTCTGTAGATTGTGATGTCACTGCAAAACCAGATCTGCAATCTTGCAGAAGTAATGGGTTTTGTATTGCCACAGATCTCACAGCGAGCCCTTGTGGAGTTGATGTGGATGGTGTTCATGACCTCAAAGAAGTCTCTGACACAGTTCAAAGCCATGCGCTTTCTCCTGATGGAGGTTTAATTTTTGATGGTACCAAATCTTCAGGGCACCCGGATTCTGTTTCTGAGGTCGAGACTGCTAATTTGACACATCGCACCTCTGAGCCTCTACGCATTTCAAGCCCTGCTCCTGCTGCTGGCCTGCACTGTGCCTCTGGTGATGGTAATTCATGCAGTGCACCTGAGGTGATAATTTTGTCAAATCAGGCTAGTTGATTTCGATTTGCATTCTCTTTTTGGCAATAGAATTATGGCGTTTTGTGGATGGCGGCCTGGATACATGTGGTGGAATTTTCTTGCAGAACTTGGATGTGCTCTTCACAGACCGTGTTATGCGATTTTGTCGTCGATTAGGATGCTGCCTCGTCTGATGGTAATGATTTTTGACAGCTTTGGCTGGTGTTTCCAGAAACAAGTTTGTCAGTCCTAATCACATTTTAGAGGACATCTTTTTGTATAGTTGGAGCAGTCCAAGTCTTCAGTACTTTCTAAGTCACATGTTAGGTTTAGATGCAATTGAGGGTTGTGAATCTTGACCCCCTCGTATGCATAACGTAAATGAAAAATCCATTGCTGAAGTTTATGGAAGAGCCTTCCCTGCTGTGATTCTTGCCTGCCATTTTCCCTATCGCGCCCTGTTGTTTTCAAGTGTTGTCCTGTGTAGTGTTGTGTTGTGTTATGATGGCAAAAACTTGTGATATGCACAGATCTTGGTTCAAATCATAGCATGTACTCTTTGTAAGAATCTGTGACAACTAAGGTTTTCTATCCTAGTCCATATATTGCACTTTCTAAAGAACTTCTAGATGGTGAGGATTTTTGCATCCAAAAAAAGTTTTCAAATGTTCATAAAATGGCCGTGCCAAATACGCAGTCATCTGTTTGTCCTTCCCTGCGAGAATGGAATTGGTGATTCGTGGTTAAACACAAGAGAGAAAAACTCCCCTGATAAGTAAAATTACTGAATTCTATGATACCATGTGAAAGATGTCATGCCAGAAGATTATATCAGAAAAGAAGACATTCTTCTTCATCAACAAAGGCAAGTTGCATCTACTCGATCACATCATTTTATAAATTTATTATTATTCCCCATGTATTTTTCTTAAATAAATTTATAATAATTCACAGCTACACCTTTGCAATATTTGATTTTTTTATTATCATCAAATAGTAAAATTCACTTTGATATATAATACAGGCGTGACCGAGATTGTAAGCATGGAAGAATGTAGTGATCGAGATTCTAGGTATAAAAAAAAAAAGTATTTCCTCTCAAGTGCATGACCAGTCTCATTTATTTGCCCAACCATTTTTCATTTATAAACAAACAGGCAATGTAATTGGTTTGGTAATTTTCACAGGTAAATTTATGAACTTGACTAAATAAATTTATGATCAATTCTTTGAACTCTACTAGGCAATATAGATCAATTTATCCTTGGATTTTTAAAAATAAAATAAATATGTTTTTATTATTTCAAGAATTGACTTGTTATTATGAAAATGTGTGACTGAATCAGAGTACACGACACAAAACATTATTTGATATTGTAATAAAATTATGATTTTGACATGTAAAGAAAAAATGGGTCAATTGCTCGGTGGTCATTGAAGGACCATCACGAGTATGTGCATCTTTTTAAAACAGTAAAATATATTTTTTTCAATTTGATTTTTTTATTAAAGTTATTTTTCTTGTTAATTTTAACCATCCAATCATAATATTTATGCTATCCTTCAGGTAAAATTTTGATTTTGATTTTGATTTTCACCCTTATTTCTTTAATTATATATATTTTTGTATGATTGATATTTTTTTTACAGTTTCATCATTCAATGTTTGAATTGTTATCGATTGAAATTCATGATTTTTCTTTTTACGATGCCCGTGATCTAATGATCATTAGTTTAGAAATTTAATGGGGGTCAACATCTTTTCTTCGTTTTGCTCATTTTGTTTTTTGATTTCATTGTTCGGTGTTTGTTCTACCGTGTTATCTTGATCTCTTTACCTAAATTAAAGTTTTGTAGGTTTACTCGCTTCTAATTATCTAGGTTATATATTTATTATGCTAACTCGGGTTAACTCGGACCATTTGTTTTTATTCAATTTCATGTGTTTCAAGTTTTTTCCCAAGCTATGATGATTTTTCTAATTTTTGTTTGTTATTGTTTTTTTTTTTTTATCATCTAGTTAAAACAGAACTAACCTATTAAACCTGGTCGAGCCTTTTCTTATTTTTTTAAACGCACTTGAATAAAAAAAATAAATTTTAATAAATAAACTCAATAAACTCAACTAAATAAATACTTAACATTTCAGAATCAAATCGCTGGCTTATATTTATCTCTTAATTATTTTTTATTTTTACTTTTAGTTATCTTTAATAATTTATATATTGACATTAATGATTATTAATTTTTTTAATTAAATACTTATATAACCTTTTAATATATATTTTAAAAAAATATATAAAAACTTGCATATCCAATGTTTTTATATATACATTTAACCCGAAGCAAAAGAGCGGGTGAAATGACTAGTTTACAGGTTAAAGTATGTTTAGTTAATTAAAGAATGAATAGTCGATGAATAAACGAGGGGCAGATCAGTACATACAGTTTTAGCGAAATCATATTTCCTCTCTCGAAGCTAACTATATATATTACGGCACGCTGTATCTGCATCTAGGGTTCTTGGACTTCATCACTTGCCTTCTTCACTCTAAAAGCAGGCGCCGCTAGGCCAAATACCAACTCCTGCACCAAAACCCTAGCCCAAAGCCATGGTAAGCATCGAAACCTCTCTCTCTCTTCTTTCCTTCCCTGTCTTCTTCTCCTTATGTGTATATGTGTTAGATCTATGCACTTAAATAGTTAGTTTGATGTGATTGAATTATTTTGATTGATAGTCGCTGGTAGCAAATGAGGAATTCCAACATATTCTTCGTGTTTTGAACACCAACGTTGATGGCAAACAGAAGATTATGTTTGCTCTGACATCCATTAAAGGTATTGGTCGTCGTCTCGCTAACATTGCCTGCAAGAAGGCCGATGTAGACATGAACAAGAGGTACCAGCCATTTTTTTACCTTTTCCCGATTCTTTAATATATTAATCTGTAAAAATTCCTCTCTCCCTTTTTTATGGGAGTAGAAGTTTCTTTATATGATTATTCAATCACGGGTTTTGTGTTATAGTTTGTTACAAGCTTTGTGGCTGGCTTTCTCGCTGTAAAACAACAGAAAATTTAGTTAGAAGACTTGTATAGATTTCCATTTTACTATGTTTGATGATGTTTTATTGATTTATAACTGTCTTCAAAAAGAATTTGGCAACTGTTTGAGGGAGGTTAGAAATTTGATAAAAGAGCGTTAGAGAAGAGCTGGACGGCTTTATTAATTTTGCCGAGTTTGGGTGGCTGTGTTTGCAGAGCTGGTGAACTGTCAGCCGAGGAGCTTGACAAGCTTATGACAATTGTTGCGAATCCTCGCCAGTTCAAGATTCCAGACTGGTTCCTTAACAGGCAGAAGGATTATAAAGATGGAAAGTACTCCCAGGTTGTTTCCAATGCATTGGATATGAAGCTGAGAGATGATCTTGAGCGTTTGAAGAAGATCAGGTTTGCTATGATTCTCCTTAGAGATGATTATTTTAAGATTGTTTTTTGGTTTACTTTAGGTTGTACGATTCTTTTGCTGCAGAAATCACCGTGGTCTCCGACACTATTGGGGTCTCCGAGTCCGTGGGCAGCACACCAAGACCACTGGCCGTAGGGGAAAGACTGTTGGTGTCTCCAAGAAGCGATGATCAGTTACGCAGATTATATTCTCTTGCTACAATGCAGTATTTTCCGGGTTCTGAGTCATTTCTTTTTCAAGCAAAAACTTTAGTATAACTTAGATTGTTTGCATGAATTCTCTTTTGTTTTTGTTGGTTGGATATTTCTCTCTGCGTTGTCTCCGAGAAGATCATATTTTTGTTTAAATGTTTTTCCTGGGGTTTTCTCTTCGTATGTTTTTTATGTTCTGGTTTCTGAATTTGGATGGAGGCATAGGCAAGAACAAGCATCAGAAGTGTTTCCAACTGGGTTATCAAACAAACATGTCTTCAATGTGATTGCCAAAAACACTTCTTAATCTTAATACCTGCCAAGAAGCTATTGTAGTTGGAGACATCTTGCAATCCAGCCACCCCTCACCCCTTGGATACAGTAACAATCAAATATATAATAAATAGAATGGCTGTAAGCAAACCAGATTTGTAAACCCTATATCTACACCAGCCTAGAAATAAATTAATCGGATCCAATAAACTTGGGAGTGTATTTTTTTATGAAGGAATCAAAGAAGAATTGAACTGTGTTGTAAGAGGATGTTTATCAAGGGTTAGTAATTTGTCGTGAGCATGATACTGACATTGATGTGTAGTACCGCAAGAAATTAAAGTTTTGTAGAAACAATATGATTTGCACATCCTAGAAGTCCCCAATTACACAGCATGGCACCCTTCTACTAGCAGACAAATGCTTTGTCATCGCTTTTCTAGGGAAAACTTGTCCCGTGTTGGAGGAAATAGTGGCCTGATGCTAGGCTATATTGGTTTTTTATCTTTTCTAATACTAACCTGCTTTTGGATCCTTGTATCTGAGTGTTAAGACTTGTTTTTGGGTTTACTATCTTCATTATGTTGATGCATTTTTTGGTCTTACGTTAATGCATAATTTAATCAATTGCTACAAATATGGATATTTGTAATCAACCCTTAATCCATTGGGGGAGTAAGAACAATATTTAATTGCTACAAATATGGATTATTGAAAAGAATAAGCCGGGGAAAGATATTTTCCTTGATCATCTGATTTCACCAGTGTCATGTATCACTTAGCTTAGTGCACTGTTTGATCAGGCTTGGCAAAAACCCTGTATAGCTTCGATTTCTTGACAGATAAATATGACCAACAGTGGCTCACTTGTCTAAAGAAAGGATTTCACACGCATTTTCGAATTTGTTGGTGTCCATAAATCTCATGATAGGTGTCATAACCTATTTTTGCGTTATTCTCAAAATTTATTTAAAACTGGGGCAAACGATGATAGTGAAAAGTTTTCAATATAAATTCAGCTGAAGAGGTGCAGAGCATTGCTGCCATAGATCTGCGTTTTGTGGTGGACTCGAACTTAGGGTCCGTTATGGATGGAAAATGTTTTTGGAAAAAAAAATATTTATTTAATTTTTATTTTAAATTAAAAAAATTGATATTTTTAAATATTTTGATGTTTTGATTTCAAAAATATTTTTTAAAAAAATTAAGAATATTATTTTAATATATTTATAAATAAAAAAATATTTTAAAAAATAAAACTCAATTATAAATCTCAAACAGGCAGTAGCGTATAATCTAAAGCCTCGCTTGTGAGAGGAGTTGATCCTTGAGTTGGCATGGCATATGGCCACGTTGTTGGGAGAAATTATTGCGTGAATCCGTGAACCCATACCGACACGGTGGTGAGTCGGCTCATGATGTATGGACTCTTGTTATAGTTTCTTCTTGTATTGGACTAGGCTTTGAGCTGAGTCTGAACTGACAGAAAATATTGTGCTGCTGTTTTCAACGAGTTTGTTTGGGCTTGACCCGTCCATTTTGATGTAATATGAACCCGCTCGGTTATTTTTAAAAAACACTGGAGAATGAAGTGAAGTATCTTCTGATGGGCTAGACTTCCCATGTAGTAAAATAGATATTATAATATAATATTAGGCCTCCAACGGATCACATCATTTCCCAGCCATTAAAATAAATATGCATAAACTGAGCATTTATAATTTATTTATTTTGTACAAATTGCTCTAGAAAAATTATCACTGTCAAGACGAAAATAGTTATTAACCCCCACGACATCAGAATTTAAATTCATTCCTTTTGTGATTCTCAGCCTATACTTCCCCTGCCTGATCCTATGTTTGCCGGTGTAGAGTTTATTTGGTATTGTATTTTCAAGCAGACTTTTTAGTGTTTCAAAAATACATCCACCTATATAAAAAAATATTTTTTCCAGTGTTTTTTTTAATATGTTTTACGTGTTTATGTTAAAAACAAAATAAAAAATATTTTACATTATTTTTCTGAGGATCTCAATTCTAAAGATTGCATAATTTGTTGTAATTTAGATTTGGTACGCGAAAATTAGCTGTCAGAAACTATTGCTGTTAGAAACTAAGAGAAAATATACATATAATCCTCAAAAAGATAAAACTATGGCACCGGCTAAGACCAAGCCACCTGTCTTGGTCCCCGTCCATAGTTTCTGGTTTCTGGTTTCTCCACGAAAATAACTCTGTTCTGTAGTTTTGGTGGAGTTATTTATTTCGGCCTTCGGGATTGACAACCCTGAACTAACCATACCTAGAATGGTTAAAGAAGATTAATAAAAATTAGGCTCGAGATGTGGGTTCATTGATGAGCCAGTGCTAGGTAAGAGACCTCGTGAGGGACAAAACCACATGTACAGTATGTAGATACCTGTCTGCCGAAGCTATATTTCCAGAAATTACAAGTTGAACCATAATTTAATTATATTTACGGAGAAACAAGTCATCATCAGTGGCATCTGGGACTTTCACTGAATCTTTTGTGGCTTATCCTCGTCATTGAAAACATGATATTAATTGCGAGGGAAACGGAGGACAAAAATCAAGATTCCCCTGTGCTGTCTGTGTAAAACAGTTTCACTTTAATAATCGACAGAAATTTGGCCACTTGTTAGTCCACTAGTTGTCTGGACGCGAAGATTCTTCCAGGTTAAAGAAATCTGAAAAACAGGAGTCCTCTGCTTTCTTACAAGACAGATCTACCTTCGTCTTACTCCTCCTGTAAAAGACAACGGTTTTCTTGTTCTGTACCAGTCCATAAATTAGTCACTCATGACATAACCATAGGCGCATATATATATATATATATATATAGCTTAACAGTTGACAGGATTTGACCCGTTCCCAACTTGCTAGTTCCTGTCTCTTGATTGATTACCTCTGCAAAATAGTGAGTGGAGATAATATTGATTATCTGCAAGAACGTGATTTATTAGAGTTATCTTGAAAGATTAAAGCAAATTATAGTTGAAATAGAAAGTGGGATGATTAAGCACATGCATCCAACAAAGGTTTAACAAAACTGATTTCAATCTCACGCATGAGTTCTTCGAAATTAATCCAAAGGTGAGAGCTTTTCTTCCACATCGCAGCTAACTTTTTTTGTTGCAGTCAAGAAGAAAGTACGGAAAAGGGAAGGGAAAAAAAAGGGTCTGATGAAATTTTCAGAATTTATGTAGCAGGAGATGAATATCAATTCGCCATCCAACAAAAACACAAAGGGACTTGCACGAAACTTCAATATGGAGTGAAAAGTGTAATCTCATCAGATTTGCAATGGATAGAACATATACTCAAACTTCGCTGGCTTAATTGAAAGCTTCTATCCCCAACAAACCATCGAAGAGTGAGTTATAGACATCTAGTTCACGAGCACTTGCAATTACTGTAAAATAACTAAAGGGAGGAAGGAAATTGGAGTAAAAAGAAAAGGTAGGGCAAGTACCTCACTTTTACTCGTAATCATGCACTGCCTACATTCCAAAAAAACTAACACAGGATTGGAAAACCCAATATCTGGGGGACAAAACATTTTTCTTTTCTAATATACAACCCAGAAACAATACTGTCAAACTGAAGAAAAAAAGTGTTTCAAGCTTAGTAAATACAAGAACCAGAAGCAAGATGGTGGTGAGGGGATAAGGTGCTGTAATAGAAGACAAATGGAGGGCCAATTTTGTTGCCTCACATGTACATTGTCAAATTAAAAGTAAACAAGATTAGACAATCATTTTCCGACAGACCACATTCTGCATTACATTACATGCACTGCCGCGAAATTTCACAGCCACCGGAGGCAAAACCCTCTTCCTGGCGGCCACCATCTTCTGGCATTTGCGATGACAGAAGACTAACAAGAAGATCAGCAAAAGCTCCAACAATGAACTTGTGGCTACTCTTAGGATTAAGATCGAGATAACACGATAGTAGCTCGTGCAAATACTTCCAATTAGCCTTGACGTCCACCAAGTCACGTGCCTCCACCATCTCCTGCATGGATCGCCGGAAGTCCATGTACGGGTCCGGTGAGTAGGTGGGGACAGCCACACTGTCTTTAACGGTTGGGGATTTTAATAATTGGGGATAAGTACTACTACTACAACTATCAACTGACAAAGCCTTGTCCTTGGAGGGATTCGTTGTCGGAGCATTACTGTCATAATGCGGGGGCACTAGATTGTCTGATGATTCTGAGGAAGTGACAATGGACGGTGTGGATTCAATAATGGAGTTGGAGCGGCCAGGGGAGGAGAAGAAGAAGCGCTGAGAGGCGTAGACGGTAGCGAAGTCAGGTTCAGTGGAGGAGGAGGAGGAGGAGCTGGAGCTGGAGCTGGAGGAAGTGGCGGCGGAGGTGGAGTACTCGATGATGGGGTCGTAGAGGGAATTGTAGTTTTTTATGAGGAATGTATGGCTGTAATCATCTGGGGCTAGTAGGGTAGTGGAGGATTGGTCATGAGGTGGCGCCGGTGGACGTCTGATCTTAGTGAAGCAGAGATTGAGGTTTCTTCCTATTGTGCCTGCCATTATTATTGTTTCTGTGATTGTGCAGGAAAGAAAGATGGGAGGGTGGAGGAGAAGAAACGAAAACAGAATGAGGGGTGGGGGTCTTTTAATTTTGATGGTTCAGGGAAGGGTCCATCATTGATGGTGCATGCTGTCTTTAACCTTCTGCATTTTCTTTGGCTCAACGGCGACTAGACAGAAGTAAAAGACTGTAAAGGTAGACCATTTATATAGCATGAATTTTGGGGTCCTTCAATTACTATTTTATTTCTCGAATTCAATGGCGCTCGTGTTTTGTTCCCAAAACGTAAAATCAGGTTTACTATTCATATTATAATTATTATTTTAAGAAGAAAAAATTAATTAATTAAAAGAGGTGTTATTTTGATTTTGATTGTTCATGACTTTAAAAAATATTGTCTATTTTATTTTTTAATTTTATACTTTAATATTTTAATTAGATTTTATAATATGTCACTGTTTGTTTTCTATGTAAAGTTTAGAAAGTCTGGCAGGTTAACTTGTTGAATTGAGTTTTTTTTAATTTGATATTTTAATGTTGAATTGAGTTTTTTTTTATTTTGATATTTTGATGTTAAATGGATTGTAAATTGGATTTAATTATTTACTTTAAATGAAATTATTTTGGTTTCATGACTGGACCTACAAGTTAACTTGGTTAGATTGATTGTTTTATTGCGTTATATTTACAAGTTAACTTGGTTAGATTAATTATTTTATTGTGTCATATTTTTAGATTGATTGTTTTTTCAATTTCATTCTTAGACTGTGAATTTATTTAGAATTTGATTTCATTATTTGTTTCAGTTTATTCATGGGTTTTGGGGAATAACTTTGGTTGACCCGAAACAATCTTTTTATGTGTCACTGTTCATTGCAATATTGTTTTTTTTGTTTATTTCTCTAATTACAGTCTCGTAACTCATAACACGGATTAAGCTTGTTAGCCAAATAAACTCAAGTTTTTTTAATTGTCTTTTTTATCGCATACTTCACCATATGATTACTTAGTGTGTGTGTGTAATTGATTATGTGTGTGAGATTTTACTGTCAGGGTTTATATATATATATATATATATATATATATATATATATATATATAATGGAATTAATAGAAAATAATTCTGAGATACTGACATATTTGCCTTACAAATTATGTTGGTGATGAATCATATCCTTATAATTAACAGCTTGTCATTTTCGTTACCTTTAAAAGGGGGTTAATTGCATACTTAGAATTCCCTGGATGGCCAAGCAATCGCCGGACTTTTCCTTCCATCGCCGGACTTTTCCTTCCGGCTACCTCAATAAATGCAGGATGGGGTGTTGATGCCCACGATGACAAGTTAACAAAGTCTGGTTGGTTAACCTTGTTGAATTGAGTTTTATTTTTTTAAAAAAATGATATTTTAACACTGAATTGATTATAAATTGGATTTAATTATTTATTTTACTTTGTCTTAAATGAAATTATTTTGGTTTCATGACTCGACTTACAAGTTAACTTGGTTAGATTGATTATTTTACCGTGTCATGTTTTTAGATTGATTGTTTGTTTTTTCAATTTCATTTTCAAATGATGAATTTATTTAGAATTTGATTTCATTATTTGTTTCAGTTTATTCATGTGTTTTGGAGAATAACTCTGGTTGAACCAAGACAATCTTTTTGTACGTGTCACTATTCATTGCAATATTGTTTTTTTTTTTTGTTTATTTCTCTAATTCACCATTTGACTTTTGATTTATCGGATATTAAACCTAATGACTTGTTGCGGTTTATTTTCTATATAGTTATTACAGTCTCATAACTCTAACACGGATTAAGCTTCTTAGCCAAATAAACTCAAGTTTTTTTAATTGTCTTTTTTATCGCATACTTCACCATATGATTAATTAGTGTGTGTAACTGATTATGAGTGTGAGATTTTACTGTCAGGGTTTATATATATAATGGAATTAATAGAAAATAATTCTGAGATACTGACATTTTCGTTACCTTTAAAAGGGGGTTAATTGCATACTTAGAATTCCCTGGATGGCCAAGCAATCGCCGGACTTCCCGGCTACCTCAATAAATGCAGGATGGGGTGTTGATGCCCACGATGACATGAGCGCGTGAGATTTAAGGATTTCTTGTGAAGCGATAACGATTTTGCAAATCTTGTGTTACAAGGAAGCTGCACGTGCAGACTGGCGGAGGTGGAGATCAAAGTCTTCTTTTTTATTCTATCTTTGTTTTCTGCACCGTAAATAAACAGCTCAGATATTTCATTCAAGTCTGCAATCTGGCTGCTTGATTTTTACCATTTTTATTGCTGTGAAGTGGACGAATGGTCATTATCAACCCACTGGTTTCCACAGAAGATAACTATGTACGGTCATGATCACCCTATCGCTTCATGAGAATACACGATCAGGCCCCGTCCTGGAGTCCCTGCCATTGGGTCCCATGATTACCTGCGTGTTTCAGTGTCTATCACGTTGTAATAATTTGGATTTTGGAGTCAAATCTCATCCCAGGATTTCCGATTACACGTAAATTTCTTTTCGATGTTATTTAAATGGACAAGTTAATTTCCAGTTTCATCAGCGAGGAGGACTAGGTATTGCAGTTGAAAGAGTTGTTACTCTTAGCCTTGACCTTGAGTTTCAAGAATGCCTTGAAAATTGCCAGAGATTCTTTTCGTTAATTTTAGAATTTATAAAATTAGTTGAAATACATTAATAACAAATAAAGTATTGGATCGTACACAGAACCCTACTGTTTACCTTCTTTTAATCTACTGGTCTATTATATAATCCATTGGAGGCGTCGATTTATTCGAGGCATTTACCAAATGAAAATGTTGTGGATTATTGAAGGACAATTTTAGTAATTAGCAAACAAAATATATAAAAATATGATGGCCATTTAATATAGCTGCAAAGATTTTTGGTGAAAATAACATTTTATTTATTTATTTTATGACTATAAACCGTTATAAATATTTAATTCATGTCATGATACACAATGATAACATCAATTAAATTTAGGACTAGTAAATCGATTGATTTATAATTGTTTGTTAAAGCGTTTGCTTGGTTTATAATAGTGAATCAAATTGATTGACCGGTTGACTGGCGTAGATGGAAGCTAAAGACAACAAAAAACATGATGTTCTCTGTAAGTGAAAAAGGGTTGAAGATGTCGATCCTAAATTCCAAGTTTATTCTCTGTAAAATAATTATAATGAAGTTTGTGTCTTTACAAGGTTTTCAATGCCTTAAATGGTCCATAAACCTACCTCAATTATGAAAGAAAAACAAAAATATAAAAACAGTCATGAAATCTAAAACAATGTATAAAATAAAATAAAAAATAACAAAGACAATCACAAAACTACTAAAAACAGGGTTAAGACAATATTTTCAATATTTATAGATCTTATGGTCCTCGTAAACGATGTAATTTCTGCTATAAACAAAAAAACCTATATTTTATAGATAAAAAAATGAAGGTATATTCTCTTTTAGTTGTGGAAAACTCATTTCCTGAGTGTTTATCATTGTGTTTTAAAAGTATTTTTGAAGAAAAAAAATTATTTTTTATTTTAAATTAAAATTTTTATTATTATTTTGATGTACTAATATCAAAAATAATTTTTTAAAAATATATTATTTTAATATATTTTTAAACAAAAAATATTTTCAAAATTAACCGTAACAATGATCTATATAGTCACCTAATTGCTCATAATCATTCATTACTATAAGCACAATAAAATCATCGACGAGAAGAAAAAAAACATAGAACAACTACTATATAAATAATAACTTATTTTATCATTTTTAAGAAAAAAAAATACGGCACTTATATTCACCTGCCTCATCCAATTCTTGAATTGCAAGTTTGCGATTCTCTTCAATTTGGGCAACAAATCTTGCAGCTCCACTGAAAAAACAAGTGATTGGCCATTACTTTCTTGCTAGATCCCCCTATGTGGAAAAACCTTTCCACCAAATCAAGATTTTGAGAGACCAAAAGTCCATGTTCAGGTGAGCTACAAGGATGGTCTAGCTGACTTTACAACGACAGGTACACCAAGCACATGCATGGTTATAGAGCATTATATGCACGGGCGACCTGTCAAACTTGCACTCTTCTGGTGTTATATCCAAGGCCTCCTTCACCTCCAATCCGAGAAAACTTGAGCTTCAATCTAAATCCCGTACAAATTCCTTACTTCTTCACGATCATCTTCAGGTTTTTTTCATTTCATGGCCTGTTCCCGGTGTAAAATCAAACAATTTATTGGGACTAGACACTACCAGATAAACAAAACATTAATTAACTTGTGTAAAAAGGTTGCTGCATAGTGACCACAGAACAGTTTACATTCAGAAGTTGCTCCATTAAGAGAATGGTTGCTGTATATCTACGAGAAGGACTAGCCAATTTTTAACCACCGCCACAAAACAGAAGTCCTGTGTGAAAAATCAACATCGTCTCTCTGATCTGTAGCTATAAGAAATCGGATAATTGTCGTCGAATACCTGCCTGTACACAGGACTTTATTCGAGCTTTCCTTTTCCAAATATTTCTTCATTTGCCCGAACCAGCTTTAAAATCAGCGGTCCCCCAGTAATATGTGGGGGAAAGTAAGAAACATTTATGATTGTATAAATTAATTAGAAAATAAAATGAAATAAATTTGACTGAAGAAATAGTTCACCCTTGAAAATGGAGAGATCACTGGCAAATTGAGTTGGCTGGCTAGCCGCATATGTGGTGGCATAAAAAAAGCATACCCAGAACAGATAATGGCATTATTATTATTATTATCATCTTAATATGGTGATTGTGCAGCTAGTTAGAGTTGTTTATTTGATCAGAGATTAATAAAAGTAATCAAAACTCGTGCTTACAGTAGGGCAGGGCTCGCTGTTCATCTCAAGTGTCTGGTCAAGTGATCTAATTTCTTAATACAGATGCAAGAACCATTGTACAGCAGAGAGGACACCGGAATTGACCTCTCGTTTAATTATAAATTAATTAGGTTAGTTCTCAAACGTGTCTGTGATAAAGAAAGAGACAAGAAGATAATATGACACACAGAAAATTCAGAGCATCTTCAGCAGTAGATCTTAGAGGTGAGCTGTATGCAAGTTAATTGTATCTTTGGATGAATACTCTCTGCACATACAAAGCCAGCAAGAGCTCTACACATTCACATTAGTGATTGTTCGGTATGTTATTTTTTAAAATATTTTTTTATTTAAAAATATATTAAAAAAATAAAATTAACATTAGCATATAAAAATAATGTAAAAACATCAAAAAAAATTAATTCAAAGTAAAACATAATAATAAAAAAAATATTTTTAAAAATATTATGGAGTTACCGAAACTTCCTCCGATTTCTGCTGTCCAGCCAATCAAGCACTGCTGAATTATTGAATGCCAAAGCACCAATGATCTCCTTTCATAAAAGATACTTCCATAAAATACACAACTTTTTTGTTTGTTTGTTGTGGGAGGCTTTGGGCTCCTCTCATAGCCAGGAATTCTATAATCATTACCTCGCAACAAATTAATTATTGTGGCTTTTCAAGATTTATTAAACATTTCACCCTTTCAAGTTGCTGCTAAAGACCTTGGTTACATCAAAACCGATTTTAATTTCTCTTGTATAAAATGATAACATATCCCTTGTGATAATCGATAGAAAATATTTAATTAATGGTATATCCAATTTAAGAAAGAAATAGTTTGTTATTTGATGTGTCTATCATATTTTGTTTTTGTAATCTTACTTGTAGATCGCGTAATAACCTATTATCTTTTTGGTTCATACAAGTATTTTGTAATTTATTATACTCAGATATTTCTTGGATTTAGACAAGCTCTAAACATGTCAAACTTAACTTTTTAAGATTAGTCAGATGTTGAGTTCAATCATGAATAAGCAGGGCAATCTATTAGCCAACATATTGTGTTTTTTTTAAATAATATTTTTATTATTATTTTAAATTAAAAAAAATCAAATTATTTTGACTTGTTAATATAAAAAAATATAAATTTAGATTCTTACAACAAAAAAGTTATCCGGTTATCCGACACATAAGTTTTATTGTGAAACTTGGTAGATTTCATTTAACATTATTTTATTCTCAAACTTGGTAGATTTTCAAGAACATCATCATTATTGTTTGTAATTTTAAGTACTTTCGCAAAAAAAAAGAAGGGGGGTGGGGTGGGGTGCCCTTGTCAGACAATTCGAAAAATCCTATATTTATTTAACAATATCCTGGATCAGTGGCCTAGCAAGAAGGCCAGAATCCAACTAATTAAAAAATATATGTTGGGCTTGTATTGGCGTGCCTGTCTCACAAAGAAACCAAGTCCAAAAAGAGATCTTCATATGGGCCTAAGCCTACTTATGAATAGGGAGCCAGCCTATTTAGATACAAGAATTATTGTGACAAGCTCACCATCGGTCGAGAATGATGCGATTTGACTGGAGAGAAATCTGTCATCGTTCTGCGTTGCACTCTTTGATTGTAAAATCCATTATAAGGATAATATATTAATATTAATATTAATTAAACGAGTATTTTATTTTTTAAAATATTTTTTTTCTCACCCATTGCAGCGGGCAATGCTTGTCCAAGAGTAGTAGCACCATTGTTACAGTGATGAATTCGAGAAGCACCAAATTTTTTAACAGAGCTAGTAAGTTTTGTGCCCTCTAATTGGATGAGAAAATAAAGGAGAAATTATTAGTTTATGTATTTATTTGTATAATATATTCAGATCAAATGAGAGTATTGAATAGTATAATACATAACTCGAGAAAGCAAAGCGTTAGAAATTGATGATGTATGCAGCATACACCAATATAGAAGGTGGATATAATCTGCGTTCTCTTTAATTAAAATCTGCAAATTGAGCAGAAAAATATGGACTGGGTGGGTTCGTGGCTAGCTAAGAAAGTTTTAAGCTTAAAACAAGAATATTTGAGCTAAAGAAAAGGTTTTTTTTATCTAATTCAATTACATTTTTTTATTGTTATCTGTTTTTTCTTCAATTCCATCCCCTATCGCTTGATTTTATTTATTTTATATATCAAATTTAGTCATAATTGTTTTATTGTGGTTTCTTTATCCCTTTCTATATTTATTTTATTTTAAATTTCATCCATCAACATTTTATTTTAAATTAAATTTATATCAAATTCAATCTATTGCTATCTTTTAAATTCCCCCCAATATTTGGTTGATTTATAATTTTGCGCTATTATTTTTTAGGTTTCGCCTTCGTTGCAGTTAATCCCAGATTTATGATTAAGATTGTGATTTAATTTTGGTCGTTTTTATGTTATTTTCAATTTTTTTATTTGTTCTAATTTTAGCATTCAACATTTAATTTATTTAAATATGATTTTCATGTTTTCTTATACAACTAGATCATATATCTGAGATGCTATTTATATTTTACAATATTTTTAAATTATATTTTTATTATTTAAATTGAGCCAGTTTTCAGTTCTTAGAAATGATTGCATGGTTTTAATATTATCTTTTCACGTTAAAAACAAATGAGTTGGAACGCAGTATAGCGTGCCCCCGATGCCTGCATTTGCGGGTCCCAGCAGAGGCACTCTTTTCCCTTACAAATCTGTTCCGCCCAAATCTTCTCCAACACGAAGCGCAAATATTGGAATTACTAAACATAGATCGATATTGTCCAGGCTAAAATGTCAAAACTATCCTTTATCGAGGAGCGAGTTTATTGAGAATATGTGTGGTGTCCTGTATTAAAATGATATATTTTCTTTTTTTGATTTTTTTTTATATTTTTAGTACTAACATATTAAAATAAAAAAAAAATTAATTTTGAAAAATAAAATAAAATATTTTCTTATATAAAATACTTTTAAGACACAAGAATAAAAGAGCACTTTAATGAAGCCACGTGTCTTATCTTTTTATTGATTTTTAATCATCGAATAATTGAATTTTCGAATGGGTAAAGAACACTGCCTACAGTGTTAAATTGAAAAGCAGAAAGGGTAGGTAGTGTCCGTAGTGATTAAATAATCAATCAATTAAAGACTAATTAATCCAAAATGCCATTAACGTAAATAAGGTGAAAACACAGGCCTACTTACTCACAGCAGTGCCTACTCTCTCATCTCTCTCTCAAAGAGGAAGAAAGTGAGTGGGTGTGTAAATAACTGTAGAGTCATTTCGGATCTCCGTCGTTTCAGCCTCCTCCCTTCCTCCTTGACTGATCCTTCGTGGTCTCCCTCGCACTCAACACAGACTCTCATGGTATTTAAACTATACAGAAAAATAGAACCAATTTACCACACTAATAATCAATCCCCATCTTCTATCGCAGAATTTTATCACTGGTTCTGTCTCTTTCACTGCTGAGGTAAATTACTGTCTTCTTTCACTTTATTGTGAAAAATGGATATTATGGGGCAGTTGTTGTGTTTTTCAAGTTTCAATTTTTATTCTGATGCGATTTATAGTGTTTTTGCAGTTTGGTGAAGGGTCTTGTTGAGATCTTTGGTTCTATCTGGGAGAGGATTCTGATCTGGTCAAGTCTTGAATCACTAGAGTTGTTTTTTTATTGTAAGCTGGCTCTGGATCTGTTGATGCTTGATTTGGATTTATCATGGAGGAGATTTAGAACTTTCACTCTGATTTTGCTTCAATTTTAACCCTAAAAGCTTTCATTTTAGTTTTATTTTGTTAGAACTGGTTTTGGTTGAAAGGGTAAAATAGTTGAATCGGTGATTTCTGCACAGTATGGAGACTCTTGTTGTGGCTCAACACAGGAATCAGTACTATGGCGGAGTTAAACCACAAAGGCCAGCTAAATTCGGGTCTGCTCCTTCTAAGCACTTCGGGGATATCAATTGCAGGACTTTTCATTCCGGGGCGGGGTTACTTCCTCCCCCATTTCAGACTTCCACCACTCCTGCAACCAAAAGCACCACCCATGCTCCTCCTGCTTCTCACCCTCCAAAAACACCACTACCAGCTGCCAAATCTCATTCCGTTGACATTGGTCGCTTTAAGACTGCTTCAAAAAGCTCTCCTATAACTATTAATGTTAAGACTCCCAGAAAGGAGATATCTTTTAACGAGGAGATGGGTTTTGTGAATGAGAACTTACTGTTTTCGGAGCTTTGGGCTGGTCCTGCTTATTCAAACTCTCCACCACCAAGTTCTTTGCCGATTCCCAAGTTTTCTATGAGGCCACCAAAGCGAACCGTGTCACTTGATTCACCCGTGTCTGATAATGCTGATTTTGACGTGCAACCAACTGTCAAGTCTGCACCAGCTTCCCCTTCCAGGGAGCATAGCCCTTGTATAAGAGATATGTTTCTTAGTGCCGACTCCGCGACAAAGACCCTGCGCCGCATTCTCAACCTGGATGTGGCAGACGAGTGATGTTGAAGGGGCGTTTTGCTCCTGTAAATAGTGAGTTCAGTGGTAGATGTATATAGATGAATAAATTAGCCAGGAGTGTCGTTCGGGTTGAGTTTCCTTAGCTTCTGGTAGTGGTGGTGGTGGTGGTACAAGAAGTAATGGCTTGGTAGGTCAGTAATATTCGCATGTTACACTGAGAAACCTGGAGTAGTGCTTTGGTAGCAAGGCAGGCAAGGTAAATGACTTTATAGCTCTGATGGGGCAAGTTGATTGTAGCTTGGAATATGTGAAACGGATGAAAGATGACTCCAATACATTCGGGAAGCAGAAGGGAACTTCGAACGAAGTTGAAGTGAAGGTCATTTTGTCAGGAACATGGGACAACTTGCAAATTTCTATTCTATCATGTCCTTATGATGCGGCTCTTAGCATAATCTCCTTGCGGGATTGTTTATTCGCTCTACTTAAGTTCTTGGGAAGAATTTAGGCTTATACATCAGATGCAATGTATATACTCTGCATTATGACTTGGTTAGTCCTACAATTCCGTAGGTTTCTGTCTTATTGGCGTGCCCTGACTTTCTTTTCTTGGTTTCAATTCCGGCGCCCTCTTCTTGTTCCACTTTCTGATTGCTAACATTAATTAGCCTATTAGTTTCTAGTTTCGTGCTGCCTCAATTTGCACCCAAAATGACCTGCTCTCTTGCAATAGTTTACTTGCCCTGTCATTTCCAATAATCAATGCCTGCACTTTTGTATATTCACCGGTTTTTTCTTTCTTCTTTAGGCAGCACCAATTCCCTTCACAACCTTTCTTCATTAGGCAGCTCTAACTCCTTACACACCCTGCATGGGTGTTGTTTCTCCTTGGCCATCTTTTCTGTTTTTTATGAGGGAAAGGTGGGAAGCGGAAGCGAAAGCAATTGTTAGTGTTTTCTGCACCTTTAGTCTGTTAATGTCAATTCTATCCATGTTGCTCTGTCATGCTGTAAGCCTACCAGTTTCTTGTTCTTTTGAACGGTTAATCGGGCCTCCTCTTTGTCTTTCACTACGGGTATGTTCCTCGGAGATTGTTCACCATGCCATGCTATTTGCAAGGTAATAGTCTTCCAGTCTTCTCCTTGAATGCTTTGCAATGAAAATTGATTATTTATTAAATATTAATTGACTGGTACTGATGTTTACTCAACATGTGTTCCAGGGAGCTGCTTGTCCAGGAACATTTCAGGAGGCTGCTGCTAAACTAGGATATGCTCTTGACAGCTGAAGTCCTGAAAGCTCGTCTTATCACGATTCACTAATATGTGGTTTCTAGTTGTCTTTTGTACGAGGAGTCCTTTCGAGTAGTTACAGTGTCATTCCATGTGAATGTCCGGGCGGGCTCCGATGTTTTCAGTGTCGTGTCATTTCACTTTTATTGAAGTATATCGCATCTTTCTTTCAGACTTTTGGGTGGATGAAGCTGTTTATCTTTATCAGTATTAGAGCATCTCCAATGGGGAATGCTATTTTAGAGAGGCAAATCTCTAAAATAGCATTTTAAATAGTGTATTTATGGTTTTTTTTATTGATGTGTGCTCCAATGGTAAAAGTCATTTTAGAGAGCCATTTATTTTTATATTATTTTAAATATAGTATAATTATTTTGTATGTAATTTAATTATGCAATTAATTATACAATTAATAAGAGTAAGTTATATAATTTTTATATTATTTTAAATATAGTGTAATTATTTTGTATGTAATTTAATTATGCAATTAATTATACAATTAATAAGAGTAAGTTATATAATTAAATAATTGCTTTTAAAAAACATTCCAACAATATAATTATTAATTTTATATATAATTTTTTACTCTCTTGTTAAAGTATTTTTAATTAAAAATAAAAACAAATATTTTTAAAATAATTACATTATTTTCTAATATATATATATATATTATAATATATAAAAAAGGTGGCCCCAAGTGGGCCCATGATTTTACCTTCCTCTCCACGAGATGCTATAAATAGCATCTTATAGAGATGAATGTATTTTTACCTATCCATATACATGTCCTATTGGAGCATGAATAGTAACACAAAAATACTATAAAAAATAATATTTTAATTTTACCTCTCCATTTGACTTCACTGCTGGAGATGCTCTTACATTACAGATCTTGAGTGGTACAATGTGATCAGTTGGATGCTTTTGCATTTGATTTTCCCTACCTGGATCACTAGAATTAATTGCTGCCTTAGACAAATGGCAAGGCATGGTTTGATTGGATTTGTTTATTGTTTTTACAGTCTGAACTAACTAGGACTTGGCATCTTCAATCTTTCGAGAGCAACTCTAATAGGATAGCTAAAAGAAAAGCCAAAGGAAAAAGATAATTTTTTAGCCTTTATTTTTCATTTTCATAATTTCAAGAAAATAATAATATTAAAGAGCTAAAATAATATTTTTAAGTTGAAAAGTTATTTTTACATGTTTAATTAAAATAGCTAAAAACTGTTTAATGTATTTCTATATAAAAAAGTGGTTTTGATTATACTTGTATTATTTATTTATTATTAATAAATAATTATATTAATATTATATATATTAAATTAAAATTGGTTACTCTAAATGGGTTTTTTTATCGGAGTATAAATATAAAAAATATTATATTTATATTATTTAAAAAATCATATTATTAATTTAACTTTTTAAAATAACTTGTTCTTGTGGAGATGCTCTCCGAGTTTAGTTTTTAGAGTCGGTCATTGCTGCGACTATTTTAACGGTAACTTTTGGTCCATATCTGAGCCCAAATAATTCAAAAACAGGTGCGCGCGCTCAACCATGATCTTCACCGGTAGTTTTGTTCCCCCCGCTCCAGCCCATTTCACAACCGGGCAAGCAAGTCGCACCTGCCCGGTCCACAGCCTTTCGAAGCAAAGACAATTTAAAGGCTTACCACAACCAGTTGTCAGGAGCTTCTGCCCAGTCCTTCCTGGGCTTGCTCTAAATGAAGCTGTATTATGATCGGATAATATTCTATATATGGAAAATTGGAAATACGTGAAAGTTTTAATTTAACCTCTCTTCTCCGTGGCGGAAAGAATCAGAAGCAGAAAGATGGAGCTCGCTGACTTGCAAATAAAGCCGAAGATTGAAAAGGAGTTGCAAAAAAGTTATTTTTATTTTTTATTATTTTATTATTTTTATTTTTATAACCTAGTTGGTTACACCATCTTTGCTAAGCTATAGTAAGAGCATCGTTACATTACTTGATTATAGGGTTTATTAGGGCAACGTCAGGTTATCGAGTTGAAGGGTCAATTAATTTTTTTAAAAGAGTAATTAGGTTGAGAGTTCAACTTTGACCGGATCTTACTCGTGTCGTGTTTATATACTATCTAGTATTTTTGACCGGATCATACCAGATTATTTAATCTATTTTCCCCAAGGGTTAGTCAAGTCTTGATTTGAAAATGCAAGTAGATCCAATATTTTTAACTAGAAATAAAACTGTAAATAAAAAAATTACCGGGTTGAGAGCTTAGTTTTAACTAGATTTTATTCCGAGTCATATAAAACTTCTGACCAGATCGTGCTACATTAAAAAACAATTCGTTTTCAACCATAACCAATCTAGAATATGAGTTAATCGGGTCTGGATTCGAAGTGGAATGGAAATAGATCCAACATTTTTACTTGGAAGTAAAAGTTTAAAATAATTACGAAATTGCATATATTTTAGCACATTTGACTCTCTTGATCATCATCTTTATTGCTTGTCATTACTTTTATCCTGACAAGAAAAATAATTAATCCATACCAGTTACATAATCATCAACAGATAATTTGTGAACGCAAGTGGAGTCTTTGACTTAATAATTGAAGAGACTTGTTTTCATACTTTGTACGAGGGTTTAAGTCTCATCATACATATTTATTATCCCCGCGGTGCCTTACATGTTCACTGGGTATACAAGATATTCATTGAGTCAGAGAATTAGTTGTGGTGCGTATAAACTCACCCTAAATCCCTAGTTATATATTAAAAAAAAACTGTGACCATTGTTGCATCTTTTTCTAACTCACAAAATATATCAAAATCTTAAGATTATTTTTGAAATTATTTTTTATTCAAAAATATATTAAAAACATCAAATTTTTTAATTTAAAATAAAAAATAATTTTATTTTTCAAAAACACATTCCCAAACACTAACTTCCTAGTCAGGTGTTGCTGCTGTTATTCATTGCTGGGCCGGGGATTCTTAGATAGATATGCATCTGCAAGATCTGTGACTAAAATAAATAAATAAGCTGCAAAATTCTCTCCAAAATCTCACCAATATTACAAGCGCACACTGTTTTGTTTTTGGATCACTTGACACGATGACTGTACCATTGTTGGTAAGGAGTTGAAGCTTTGGACTCGAACAGTTATGTAAGAACGTATCCAAGTTCTTAACCACCACACATTATTATTTCAATTGTTTGATTAATCAAGTATTGGTTGGGAAAAAGACCAGACTTTCGTGTCTTCCAACTTGAAATAGAAATTTTTGGATTAGATTAAACCTTCGATAATGATAATGATTACTCAACCATGGCAAACAAAAACTGGGATGAGCTGAACGGACAAGGAACACAGGTTGAGAGTCTTCCACAGTGAAATAGCACGTTAGAGAGTAAAAGAACAGAATATAAATAGTTGCAGACAATTTTTCAAGCACCATACAGAGCCAAAAGAGAACTGAGCCATCAAATTAATTAGTAATCACCTTTAATAAACAACAAAATTCACTCTACAGCGTTATCTCATCCTCCTCTTTATCTCTATGTGCAGATGAGAAGGTTAAAAGGGACATGAAAAGAAAAAAGAACAGGAAAAGAAATAGCATCCACTCTTTGGTTCTACAACGAATCATTCTCAATTAGGATTAATCAAGAATGGCAAAACTGACGTGGTTCGCTAAGTCCTTTTTTTACCAAAAAAAAAGAAGAGAACTTTTGAGAGTTCTGAAGCAGGACAAGATATCAAGAACATTATTTTGAAGTGTCCTCTAACTTCTCAGGTCTCGACTTCATCTAACAGCATTTCTTGGTAACGGCATTCCTGACTGCAAAAAGCCTTTTCACCTCTGCATTGCAAGGATAACAGACAATAAGAAAAACAGAACAGAAGATGGTAAAAACCGGATGAGAATAGTAAAAGCAGTTGTTGTAGGAGACATGGGTCTTTCAGACTGAAAAGTGAGAGACATGTTGCATCTTTTAAAAAAGAAGGAAAATGGTCCATACCTGTAGATGTAAATGTCATTTTTCTGTTCAAGATTCTTCTTGCAAGTGTAACAGAAGCTAAGGAAACTCTTGGGGACGGATTTGGACGTATCCGGTAAGGGGGGGAGATTCTCCACAATGCAGTTGTAAAAAATATGAGTGGTCTTCGGGTTAGGTCCGTGAGTTATGATGCATGTGTAGTCTTCTGAGAGCTCCATTTCACTCATCGATATGCACCCTGCAACCACCTGAGGAGAATCCTTTGCTTGGATGCTAGAATTGACCGAACCAGATGCTGATAATTGCGAGTTTCTGGAGGTTTTAATCCCAAAATCCCCTGGAGATTCAGGTGACTGAACTGGAGAAAGTATAGAGTTTGGCACTGGTGGGATTTGGACTTTGAGCTTTGTGCCCAAGACCATTCTGTTACTGGGTTTAGAAAAATGGTTATCATCCTCTTTGATGTGCTGGATGCAGCTTGGCACCGGCGTCTCATCAATAAGTGCAACACCAATGCCCTTTGAGTCTGGTTTATCCCACGAGTGTTTGTTCTCTGAGAAAACTCTCGGGGATTTTGGCTGGTTTATGTCATAAGAAAAGGGGGTTTTGAAAGGGAAGAGTGGTTTGGTAGTGTCAAGAATTGAAGTTGGACTCATCATAGGTTCAGCTTCTGGGAGTCCCTTGAAGGTGAAAGCTTTGAACCTTGGAGAGCTGAGAAAAGATGTCGTCGGCTTTGTGTAATTCTGAGTGGAAGGCGATTGAGTGCTGTGTTCAGTCATTAAAGTTTGCTTGCTGGTCACTGCTCTAGATCTATTCCTGAGCATAACTTCCCCGTTTTAGATGTTTCTCAGCGCCTCAAATTCACTGCAAAAAAGGGAAAATACATTAAGATTAAGGAACTAGTTTCCAATTTACCAAAATGGAAATAATTGAGTCGCTAGATATGTATAGAATAAGATCACTTCTCACCTAAAAATTACTAGAGAGTTAAACACAAATCCAAGAGATCACCAAAAATTGCTGGTAGTCACAAGAACACCTTTAGAGGCTCCAAAGAAGAATAAAAAGTACACCCCTTTTTTCGTCGAAAAAACTAATGCAAAAGCTTGCTAGCTAGCTATCCACGGTCCACACACAGACCAGAAAAAAGAAGGGGAAAAAAACTGACACCACACGCTCTATTGGGACTTGAAACTCCTAAATCTCTGTAGCCTCCATGACTGGGTACACTAAAAAGACAAGCAGAAGAAAAACTGATGTTTTACCTCAAACTCCTGTCTTTTGTCTTACCTTTTTTTTTTATATCTCGACTAGAACAAGAATCAATTCCCCATCATAATGAGTCGCATGCAAGCCACATGATCAGCAGCAGAAATGAAGAACAGCCCCAGTCATTTACAGAAAAAAGCAGTGGTGCTGCTGTACTGTTTACTCAAAACCAAGTTGTTTCAGGCAAGATGGTTAAGATTCGTTTTCCAAATCCCCATATAAAGAAAAACACAAGCAATCATCACTATAAAGCAACAATAACTAAAGCGAGAAAAGCTACGACGTCGTCTCTACTTTCAACTATTCTGCTAGAGGGTTTTCATTTTTGACACCAGTCTCGCTTTGTCACTTACTCTTTTACCCGCAAGATCGCCACAAATTTGCAAACTTGCGAAGGCAAAGAGAGCTGTAAAAAATAGTTAACTCACTTGAAAGACGACTGATCAGCCTTATTCGATGCCCCTTTTAAAGAGAGGCAAAATAATTGAAGGAGAGAAGATGAGAGGCGTGTTCAAGAGAATCAATGACTTGCTACTATGGAGCCTCCTCCTCCCCTTACTAGCTAGGGACCCCATCTACTGTATTTTTCTATTCTGCAATTATACACACACAAGTAGGCATACACGCGCGCGCGCACAGATGTGTGTGTGTGTGCGCCTACGTGTGTGTGTGTGTAAATCAGCTTATTCTTGTCCCTTTGTGTTAAAATTCTTTCTTTCAATCTCATGAGTGTTTGGATTTTTGTACGGGCACAAATCTCTTGCTTCATCTACAGTAAGTACTGCACGATCGTGGATGTAGAAATAAACGCTCTAGCTGGAAGAAGGAGCCAGTGACGTCATGTTTCATCTTCATAGATTGGACGCAGTACAGTGGGCCATCTCCAGTCTCCACGGCTTGTGATAACTTATAATTTATAATCTGAAATGGCAATTATTGGTGACATCATAGTCGAGAAAAAAAAAAAAAAGAGGAAAGAAAACTGAACTGGTAATCAAGTTCTTCTAGCGACATTGACTTTCTACTACGAATTATGCACTCGTCATTTTCATTTTTCCTTGCAATGTTGTCCTTTTCTGGTATTTAATTTGAACCCCAAGTCTTACCGTTGAGATTAATTAACGTCTGTTTTTCGTATTAAGAGATGACTGGAAATATTGAAGTTGCGCAAGATTTAAGATTTCAATGTAATGCGGCTAAATTCCGTGTTCAAAAACACCACCAGAATGGAAATTTCAAGCTTCCATGATCTCGAGGTTTACTATCTTTGTCATCGTCTATGAGAAATTAATTGACGAATAAGGGAGTCTCTATCAGTGCCACGTGCCTGGCTGGTTTAGACAGGCCCAGCTACTCCTGACTAGGCTCTTTTATATTGAATTCTTGTTTTGTTTTTCTTACCATTTTTCTTTTATTACTATTTTGTATTCAAATTTTATGATTGTGTATTGACTAAATGATGGATTATTTCTTAAATATTTTTTGAAAATAATAAATTAATCGAATCAAGTGGAGACCATAACAATGATTACATGTTTAGCATATCAATTATACTCCTCCGTGATGTGATTTGATGTGATGTGAAGTTAAAATACTTATAATTTTCGAGTTTGAGTTATATTGTTTATCTCTCGTAGAAATCTTGAACAATTAAAATTTTAATAGTTCACCTGAGCTCATAGTATACTTTCTGAGAGATGTGATTTTCTCGTATAAAAAAATGCTTAGCAAAATGACCGGATATTAATCCAAATTAATTCAGGATTTTTCAAGTATTAGATATTGTACCTCATTTCATTTTTTGTCTTTGTTTTTGGGATTCCATTAATAGGGTTTTTTTTATTGAATTTATTCTTCATCACTGGATTGATAAAAATATATATATTTTTTTAAGAAAAATTTACCATACAATAATATAAAAAAAATAATTCTACCAGCAGAGCTCATTATCTAAATTATAGATTTGACAGCATAATTAAATATCAATAAGAATCTAAGTCAAAACATCTTACCAAGTCTAATAGCAATTCTACAATTTTCCCCGACGCTAGATGTTTTCTAATGTAGTTTACTAAGACTGAGACATGATATTGATGACATGATGACATTACTAAGCTTCTGTGATGCTATTATGCTCTAAAATATACTTTATTATTCATTGCAATAGTGTAATTCATGTATTTCTCTTCCATCACTTAATTTTTTAATCAGGCTCTGGAGATATGATAGTCTTTTTATCATAATATATGTTTTTCATGAATCGCATGAGATTAGAATAAATGTAATAAAGTTACTTATTTGACCTCATAATAAAATAATTAGATGCCTTCTCTTCAAGGGTGTTTTTATATTTTTATTAAAAGAGTTGTAGATTTTTCTTGCAATTAAATTGTTTTTTTATTTGGTTAACTTCAAGTTATTTGACGCACAAAATAGATTCAAACGTGGTTCTTTTCATCTTCGTTTTATATATTCCCCCCTGTACTATTCGAAATATTATTTAAACTAGTTAATTTAATTTAATTTCGGCTGAAATAAAATAAGATAAAAAATATTATTTATATTTTTTTCAGTTAAAAAATAAGATAAAATGACGCAGTTTTATCCCGTTTAAAATTCCAGTCCGTTTCAGAAATCCTGGTTGATTTTCAATCGAAATGTTCCGGTTTCATTCCACCCGTTCCATTTCAGCCAAATAATATTTTTTTTTTCAAAATAATTTTACAATATGAATTATATTTCTTATCCCGACTATTAGATTGATATAAAATTTTACGAGGAGTCTCTCGATGTGTTATATATATCATGTTAAAATTTTAGAGCAATCAGAAAATATAATGACCCTGCGAGATTAATAATGATATTTTCATAAATGTTTTTCAGAAAAATTATTTTGCAGTGTTTTTTTGAGATTAAATTGCACAATTCTAAATAACTTTATTTTTAGATTTGAACTAATACGTGTGTGTCTATATATATATATATATATATATATATAACAGTACAACTCCAAAATAACACTCAAATATTTCAAAACCAAAATATTCTATCTTTTAATTGAAAAAACAAATAACTATAGGAAATGGAAATGATAATCTTTACCAACAGTAGCATGTGTATTAGAGCTCGCATTATTATTTAGAAAAATTAAAAAATGTTTCTGCGTTACAAACTAAAAGAATAAGGACAAGTGGAGATTATATTTTAACAATGTTTTTTTCATCAACCATAACTTGCAAGTTAAAACCATGGGAAAAAAAATAACGTGCGAGGAGGATAAGTCAATAACCCCAGGGAAAAAAAAGAAAAGGGTCGAAGTTTTCATATCATTTACTCCATTCAATCTGCTTAAGGACACTGGACCCCAAAACACCTGCTCTGTTCAACCCTACTTGGACGCCGCTTGTACGTGTCCATGAAGCATTCATTCATGGCGGGTCCTCCTACAGGTAAGGGAAAGAGCTCGCTCTTTACTTCATTGAAAAATGATAAATCTTTTATATATTTCTTCTTTAAAAGAGATTCAAGCCCTGTTGTTCGGTGGGATAGTTATCCAGCTGAAGATAAAGTTTCATGTCCATGTTCTTAGCCTTTTAAGGTCTAATTAATGGAGACAGTTGGAAATAATTCACTTTAATGTTAAATTAAGATGTTCAACCAATAGGAGTAATCAATGCCATGACATGCCTCAATTTTAAAGTTTAATAATAAGATTTTATATTAAGCTCTCGACACCCATCTACTTTATATATATATATATAAACTATTTTATCTCGAAACTTCTCATATTGATTTCATGTATAGAATAATGAAATTCAAGCTGACAACTTGGTTATAAATACTATCATATCATGCAATGAATTCGTTAATGATTTTCTATTTAACCCACCAGTACTCTACCAAACGGACAACTGAAAAAACAACTCTCGTGCATGGTTTGGTTGGGGACTCAATGGACTGATCGAATTATTGCAGTCCTCAAATTGCGGGGCTCTTTTTTCATCCCCTCACGGTTCAAAGGATTAATTCATGTGCGTGCGGCGTGTCGTTTATGTGGTCGAACCCAACGCCCTCATCTATATTATAAAAAATGTCTCCTAATAACCCTAGAATTAAAATGGAGATAGTCACCCAAGATTTACATCGTTATTAACATCATGTTCTATAAAATTAATTGAGCTGCGAGGAAGTTTATTGAAACACTCAAGTTAATAATAATAATAATAATAATAAAAAAGTCCGGTCCGGTTCATGCCATCACGTACGTAGTTGAGCGGAAACAAAGCTTCATGTTTCGATTAGTTGCCCTGAGCTCGCCGGATCTTCAGGGAGACATGGTGGAGTTCTTCTACATGTAATTTTTCAGGCGGTCAAGAAACTCTCACCTCTGACAGAATTTTCTACGGGTCTCCAAACACCGTCTCCCGTCTCCCACTACCACTAGCCTAACGTCGGAAGCCTGCCTAGGAATTCGATGTTCTTCCCATCACAAGACTAGAGTTCGGATACAAGAGGCCATGAGATAACCACAGGGGACCGCGCTATGACATCGCTTTTATATTTTATCTTTATTTGGGGTTTGTTTTTTCGTGCCATTATCCTTGCAAAAATTACCACTTGTTCGTTTCGCACAGGAGAAAAAGAAATGGTCAAGTGGTTTGGCTTGTATACCTGAAACTTGTAGCAGCATTTTTATCCGTAGTTGCATGCATTCAATAAAGAGTTGAGGAGGTGGCCCCATAGAAAGTAACGGTTGGACATTTTTGGGGTCTGTCCCATGGGGACGTAAGCTTATCTCTGCCCAAACCCATAACCCGGTTGTATCTAGAACCTGTTATAATACCCGACCCGAATTTAGGGTTTTACCAAAGACAAATCAATTAAAAAATAGATTTATTATTATAATTAAATACTGGAATAAAATAACCTAATCGATTATAAACAATGTTTTCTCGTCATGTTTTTTTTTAAATAAAAAATAACCAAACTTGCGTGGTTTGTATCAGCTTATTTGATTCGGGTGAGATCGATCCGGGTCGACCCATGTCCGAGAAAAGTTGTAACTGATTATTAACGAAAAAAAGTACTGGGCCCACACAGCTCCACTCAGATACAAACTCAATCCCCATACCAAATGGTGGGCTCCACTTAGGGGGTAGTGTCCTTTCACTTTATTATCGTGGATTCCTGAGAAATGACTGACTGACCAGAAAACTTTGGGCCCCTTATTCCGGCGATCCCTTGTTTTGACAAGTTGGTCTTAATATGGACTGATTTCTTTCGAGGCCTTCACAACCAAGGTTAATTTCTTGGCATCGCTCAGCAATCATTGCTGGTATTTTTACAGAAATATTTATTAATTTAAAATAACATGGTTATTTTTATTTTATTTCAAATGAAATAACACCAGAGAAATATCCCAAGAACTTGAATTCACTAGACAAATGGTAAGACATCAACAATAATTTCTGCTGGGTTTTTTTAGTTATTCTCTTACCCATTAGCTGTTATATGTTATTTTTTGGGGTGTGGGTCCCTGGCTAGGTCCCTGAAAAGGTTGAAAATTGATGATTGTGAAAGGACCCCATGTCGAGTTATGTCACTGGGGTGTGGGTTCTCCAGCTAAAGTCTCTGCACTGTGAAAGATGGACCAGAGACGTGTGCACTCTCTGGTATCTTCTCCCCTTAAATTTATTAGCTCTATTTGTTGGCCGTTGGATCGGCTTCGAGTTGGATAGTAGCATAAAATAATGTTGAGTACTTCAGTTGCTAAGTTCAGTATGCCAAATCGGTCCAACCTAATTGGCAAGCCATCCCTAGTTTAGATATTTGTTTGTGTCAATTCAACAAACAAGTCCCGTGCAAGAAAATTTATCAAATTTATTCTATATTCTCTGAGGAGATACTAGTAGGCTGACAAGAGCACGAGTCTAAATTTGCTGAAATCTCCTTTGATTCAATAGTAATTAAAAAAAACCCCACATGACATGAGGCTGAATACCCGTGCCTGTTATTATCAAATTTATTTTATAAAATAATAATTTAAATTGTTTTTGAAATTATTCTTACATAAAAAATAAAGTAAAAAAAATAATAAAAAAATCGACCAAACAGTGACTCGAAACAAACATGATAGCAGTAAAAGCACAAACCATCAACCGGTTTCTTAATTTTTCCGCAAAGGATGCCTGTTTTAAGTTGACAGCAGCCACGTCACCCTTGTATGGAGATAGGCCAAACAAAAGAGAAGTCTCCCTCACGGCTTTAACCAGGAAGCTAATTTCTTCAATACGCTCGCAATACCGTAAGCCTCTAGCTGCTGCATTTCTCCATCGAGCAGCTCCTTCTGGGCACGTCCCTTTCTTCTACCCAAGCGAGGAAGAAGGCTGTCCGTGGCCTGGAGACACGTGGCGATACCAAATTGGGAGATGAATTATTGAAGGGCCCTTTCTTATGTCTTCTTTCTTGGATTTAAAGGCTAAACGACCCCACTGCAAGCATCATCCGAGTGGAGGTGTCTTTCATGGTGTTAAGTGTCAACTGTGTATAATTCAGTCAAATACTATTTTGTCAGAACAATAAACAATTTTCTGTTATGGCAAATTGCGTGTCTAAAAATAATTGGCAACTTGAGTGAGGCATCATGGCCATCTCTTCTCTCTCTCTCTCTAAACATTAGGTTGAATATTGGATACCGTGTATTGAATTGTATTTAATTTAGAAAGTATTAAAATAATATATATACTTTTTATTTTTTAAAAGTTTATTTTTAATACTAGTATATTAAAATGATAAGAAAAACTAATTTTAAATACAAAGACTTTAATTTTAGCTAACCCGTGTTTAGGCCACACTTCGAAATAAAAATACGACCAAACAAGTTATTTATGCCATGGTTCAAAATAAAAAAGACCAGGGATGTTTTTTTTTTAAAAAATTAATATTGAAATAATAATATATGGAGTTGAGTTATATTAACTTGTTGAATTCGTGATTCAATACTATTTTTTTATATTTTATTATATAAAAAAAAATCAAAAACCTATTTTAAATTAAGATATTGAAGAATAAAGGCAAAAAAAACAATATAAAAAACATAATATTGAAATATAGAATTGAAAAAACAAAAGGCTAGGTCATGCGCGACATCCATGACAACTCCAGTAGGTCTAGACCTTAAGAAACCCTAGCACCTAGGCCCGGGTTAAATTTGCGACCTATTTATTATTTTCTTTTTTTTTACAAGGTGAAAAAAAGAAATCAGACAACATGTTGTGACAGCCAGTACATCACTTGCTAGGAGCAATCCTAAAATTTGGTCACCATTATAATAATTAGAGATTTAAATGTTTTTTATGGGTTTATAAATAATTTCTCAATTTATTTCCACCAAGAAAACATGATAAACACTATTAAAACCTTCCTAAATCACCTACCAATTCCAAGTCATATGAAAATCACCAGGATAAAAAAAAATGAAAATAAAACCTAGTTTACCTTTTCGAGCATTTTTATAGAATAAACACACCGCCAACGTGAAAATATTTTTCTTTAACCGTCCTAACTAAAGGACAATGGTGTCAAGAAAATATTTTTTTATACCAAATTATTTTTTTAAAAAAACAATAAGGTTCGTGGAGGAAGAAAAAGGAAAGTATAAGGATTAAAAAGAACTTTTCCTATGATTTTTGGCAATTTTTGACAAGTCGGTCATAAAACTAGATGTAAAATGTTGAAATAAAAACTAATAGAAATGTTTTTTTTTTGTAAATAAACAGTTACAATTTCACCTTGCTTGCAATTATCGACCCCTTTCTTTTATTTTTGTAAGAATATGATAAGTTTCAACACCGAGATTTTTTTTAGATCGTAGAAATATATAAAAAAAGCAGCACAAATTGTTCATAAAGCCTAATAATTAATCAACAAAATTTAGAATGGTGGGTTAATAAAAATCACAAATAAAAATTAAAAATTAAAAATACTATGCATATCGACAATGTTTTCATTCACAAGTCACGTTGAAACATTGAGTCCTTTCGTTTTTTGTTTTATTCTTTTTTATTTCAATAAGAATGGTCTTGGCACGAAGTAGGATGGAGTGAGAAGATGTAGTAAGAGAGTCTCTCTCTCTTCTTTTTTAATAAAAAAAATTATAAACCATCCCTTCTATTTTTTTATTTCATTTGTTTTAAGAACAAATTAATTAGTTGATTGATTGGTTTTAATATTTCTTAATTTAACATAACTCAATTGAAAAGGTCATTTTTCGCATTACTGCATTTTCTCTTTTCTAATTATTAAAATAAAAAAAAGCCATAAATGAATAAAAAAACATAAGAGCTAATTAACTATTTTAAAAAATTAAATGGAATATTAAATTATTTTGTGAAAATAGAAAGACTGTTTCATATTTTTTTAACTTGCCCGCCGTCTGCCGTCTGCCGTCGTGATGAGATGCGAATGGGCGTAATAAAAACTAGCTGCTGCGCTGATAATGTGACTTTAGAAAGGGAGGAGGAGGATAAGTAAACCATGTATTGACCATCGAGAAAGTAAGATAAATAAACTGAAATTTTGAACGGTGGAGGAAAAGACAAGCAATTAACACTTATTAAAATCTAGCCAGGGCCCCTGCCTAATTATGTGATGGGCTCGATGGGACACACAAGACGTGGATGATAGCTACACCCAATTTAGAAAAAAAGGAAACAGAATATTAGATTGATGGGACTTGAAAGGCAACGCCTACATAATTTGTTTTCTTTACTGGCCTAACTAGCGACTGGATTACCTCATCACTATTAAAGCAAGAAGCTAACCCCTACCTGAAAAGCTCCTATCACGGCATGATTTTTTTATCATATATTTTTTGAAAATAAATTTCTTTTCTATTTTATCCTATTTATAACGAAGTTTAAAATGTACTGTTGCTATATTACCTTGCATGATTTGCGTTGTGATGTATTTTCTTGCATGGATATATCTATATGTTTTATATTTACTGTCTATATACAAATATACATATGACCTATCATTTTCTAATAAAATTATATATTTTGAAATATCTTATTATTATTTACATGTGGATGAGAATAATAAAGTGTGATACCATTTTAATTTCAGAGTCTTTAAGGTGGAGTGTTTTCCGGTTTAAAGTGAAATATACGAGGTATAAAATTGTTCCATTTCCTGCAGGAGCCCGGTCGGATTATATCACAACCCAAGGGGCTTGCAGCCTATGAGATTCGAGGCCCGGAGGAGACATTCATTTACAATCGGCAACGTGGCACATCGTCACCAGGGGCAAGTTCTTCAGAACACCTTAACATTATCCCGCCGGTTCAAACTCTGAAGCATCCAAGGATGCATTCTCAAAAGTCGAGTTCAGATCAGAAAAGAGCAAAAGTTGCTCTTTTAAGTATTAAGAGGTAAAATCACCAGAGAACAGAGCAAAGAGTAGCTGTCGTTTAACCCCCCCTCTGCATGGTCGCAAGAGGGTGCGGTACATTCATTTTCTTGGACAATAAACACCTGATTTTTTTTTTCTTCTGAGAATGTAGTAGAGTACATAGCTGAAGTTGTACAAGAAACTGATCTACAAAATCGTTCCGGCATGGATACCTTCAAGAATTTGCCAGGTAGCAAGATCGATACCGATGTCGAGATCCTGTCAATGCTTGGTTTTCTTGTCGTTTCTACCTCTCTTTCTAAAGTCTCGTTTCTCTGTGGTGTACTGCTTCTTAATCAACAAATTGCACATTGATGTTTTTACAGCTTCAGCAGCTGCTAAGAAGACCTCTTCCTCAACAGTTACACTTCCCTGCAACTTCTCAAGCAGTTTCTCAGCCCCGGGTACCTCATTGTCGTCCACCACAGTCAGCTCAGGCAAAGCAGCATCAGGAATGGTCTTCTTGAAACCAGAAAGAACCCTCACACAGGTCAAAGAGTTGTGATTAGAACCGTGAGGTTTAGAGACACCAGTTATGGTCCACAGTAGTTCTGCAGAGGAGCTACATCCCAGGCTTGTAGGAATGAAGCTATCTCCCATATTCGAAATGACCTACAAGAGTCACATCAGCTCAGAATCAAAACCCATATATGTTGCATGTGCCATATTTGCATACTGGTAGTTTAGCAATCAAATTTTGGAGTCAGCCAAAAAAATTCAGAATTTGTTGCAGAAGGAATTCCATGCAGGAGATAACAAACGAGTTCCAAGCTAACAATTTGTAATTGGAATCTATTCTGCCACAACAATGCCAATAGAACTGGAAACAAACTAGATAATGCAATGATGCACAATGGAGACAATGCCAATAGAACTGGAAACAAACTAGAGAATGTAATGATGCACAATGGCGATGTGATGCCAGATCAAAAAACATATCTATCAAATGAAAACAGTTTTGTAAGTTTGATCAATACAAAACTGCCAGAACATGCTAATTTTGTCTTCTTGAACAGGCGCAGTGTTTCACTGTTTCTGCTAAATTTTTCAAGTATTTGGATTCTTACCTTAACAGCACCAAAAGTTTGAGAAGAAAGATCACAGCTCACCAGGAGTATACCTTGCAAGCTAAACCAGAATAGATAAGCAGTCAGATAATGAACCACCAGATGAGCACGGTACAATGATCAAAAGACAAGCAGAATGTTTAGAGACTTGCCTTTGAATGGCCACTGCAACAACATTACTACCTGGAATTGTGCACAGATCAGTGACAGTAGAACAGCTCACTTCATTTCCATTATAGTCTACAATTCCTGCCTGCAGTAAGGAAGTAGAAGAAAAACAAGTAAATAGATGGCCAGCAGCACAGTTTATAGAAAACAGTGCTTTTTAGTTTATAAAAATCACCATCACATTTCTCACAGTATAAATGACCTTGTCACGATACTAATTATCAACAGCTACCTTCCCTGTACCATCATGATAGCCAACCGACCATTTATTAAAACTTAGAAGGAGAAATTAGAAAACTGCCCCAATTCTAACATTCACTTATTCAAAATGGTATTTGAAAAACTACAAAGAAGCTAGTGATTTAATCAGAACCTCTGTAACAATCAAGAAGATATGAAATACCTTACTGCCAAATTCACAGGTATCAAGGAGAGTTCCAGGGTTAATATCCCACAGACGAACCTGAAGCAGGACAGAGCACCCATTGTTCTCAAATTGCAACTATAATATTTTTTTAAAAGCAAACTATCCAAACCAGACTGATACAAGTGCCCATGATTACTGACAGTTGAATCGCCACTGCCAGACACAAGAAACCCCTGAGGGTAATCCACAGTGAAAAGAAAGGCAAGGCAGGACACAAACCTGTCAAATGGTCCATGGAATTAGACAAATATCAGCCTAAATCTATATAGAAAATCAAGCAGTACACTGAAATGCAACCGTGCAAGTTAAGTTACAATGAGGGCAAACTAACATCCAGCAACACTTAAAATTTGAAATTCTCATTCCAATTTCATATTCATTATTGGTATCATATGCATAAACATGATAAAAATGCAAGAAAAATGATCACAAGAACTCACTCACTCTGTATGACCAAGGCAAAAACTTTGTATCTCGTGAGCTCCATCTAAAGGTTTCTTGGGAAATACAGTTACCTGTGAGGGCAATAATATCATGTAAAAAAGGTAATCAAGCTAGTTATTTTATCTTATTCAATGAAAAAAATTACCCGAATCTTAAAATCTCGATCAGCAGTAACAATAAACCGTCCATCAGGTGAAAATTCCTGCAAAAGATACGTATCACTAGTAAAGGGTTGCTCACTTTTAAAACCACACATTTCGTAAGACATGTTATAACACCATTTCCAACAAAAACCACATCCCCAGCACTGGAGAAGAGGAAAGACCCAAAAAGTGAACAACCCACCAGGCTAGTAATGATGCTGCAATAATGCGCAAGCAATGGTGATGCCTCTTTATTGACCAAAGTTTCATTTCCATCAAGTCCATGCAGATCCACCACCCAAACAACTCCAAACTTGTCAGCAAAACAAACATACAGTCCATCATTGCTTACAGCAACTGCACTCACTCTTTTCTCAGAGCACCTATTCGAATCACATGTATCAGGCAAATGTCACTAGAAATAATTCATAAGTTTCAGCTAAGACAAGATTCAAATCACCCTCTTTGTCTACCTAAAAATAATCCTGTACTAAGATCTAGAGAAAATACACCTCAAATCATAAGAGAACTTACACGGAAGCAATGCAGCGCCAAGAATCAGTGGACCAAACCTTCACAAGCTTATCGTCACCAGATGATACAAACAGTTTCCCATTTGCACCGTAGCGGATGGCTCTTATAGAATCCTTATGAAAAGCCTCACCAGTTTCATCCACCAGAGTAACCGCACAATTTCCTCTACTCAGAAACCCATCAAGCAAGTTAAATCCCAGTATTTGAAAATTGTTCAAAATATTTCATCAAGTAGAAGGAATTACAGTGATGATTTCTTACCGGAGGTCGAAGACGCGGAGGTCTGACCCGACGGCGACAGCGACGGAATCCTGAGTCGGGTGAACTGAAATTAAGGCCGGAGCTACCTCTAGGTCTCTGTTGTTTTCTCCTCCTTCAGGTTGCTTGTTCTCCATTTTTAATTTTCTGTTAAACAAACAACAATCAAGAAGATTTCGATTTAGGGTTTTAGTCGCTCATCAAGTTTTCAAATTTCAGGGTTTTATTGTACGGGCCTGCAAAAGTGTATGGGCTTACGTAGCATATTTTCTTATGTATAGGGGTATTATGGGCTTAATACCCATTAATATTATTTGAGTCCCGGACGCTACTCTAGCAGCGGAATCATATTTTACTGGATTTTAAGCCCACGCGATAGAGCAAAGCAAATTTAAAAGCAAATTCTTATTTAATTTTATTATAAATTTAATATTTATAAGAATTTGAAGAATCTAGATTTTAAAAAGAAAATATTTTTTTAATAATTAAAATCATATTATCCGGTTCCTTATTTATTTATTTTATATCTTAAAAAAAATGTTAATATAAATATCTTATTTTAATTAACATTTGTTGTTTTAATAAAAGCCCATGTTAATTGAATTTACATGAATTTTAATAATTTAAATTATAAATAATTTAGGAAACAGTCTTATTATTTTATTTAATATATATATTTTTTTATCAGGACATGTTTTTTTTTAAATAAAAACTTTTCATAATCTAATATATCATTTTAGTTTCAAACAAAAATTAATTAATTCATGAAAACTATATAAAAATAATAAATATTTTCTAGTTTTTATTAAATACTCATTTACGATTTGTTTACACATGTATAATAACAATTACAAAATAAAAAAATATGATATTGATTAATGACAATGCAATGATTATTTTAAAAAAAAAGAAGTATATTTAGACCCTGAAAGCCAACCCGCGTGCCAATCTTCCAGACAAAATAATCTAAATTGAAATTTCGCAAGAGCAACTGTAGATTTAATGTCCAATATTTTGATAATTTTTATAAAAAAGAACATAAATCGAAATTACTGTCAGGAAATCGAATATAAAGAGAAGTTCCAAAAAGTCAATGAGCACAGATTTTCGTGAACAAAGCATGGGGTAGAAAGAATAATGAGAAACTATCAGGTAAATAATTTGTGCACTTAAAATACAAAAGAACAAATGGTAAGTTGATTGTTATGCATGGTTCTACTAAATAAAATTTCATGTATCACTGCTGCTGTTAAAACTGACTCAATACCTTCAGCCTTGCCTTCCAAATGGAAGTCTCCCTCAAAAACTACTAAATTGACAGAAAACAAAGGCAAAGATAATGGCTCACGAATAAAACAAGATGGCCAGAGAAAGATTACATTCCTCGTCTCCTATAGGAGGGAACCAATGCCTTAACAAGAGCTTAATTTTCACATCAAAGCAACAACAAGAACAAATGGAGGCTAAATTCTCAGCTGTGTACACCCAAGGATTGTTCCTCGGCACCTTGTCATTGGAGTTGCCTGGCGCCATGCAGGCCTGTCACCCCCAACTGTTAAGATGTCAACATCAGACAGTGGCCTAATATCCCAATTCCATCGGTCAGGCCCAATCACCCCTCCGATAACATAAATGTCATCTCCAAGCCCCATCATTGCAAATCCAATCCTTTTCCGGAATTCAGATGCTGAAACCACCACTTTCCTGGTTTTCCCTTCCTGCTTGAAAATTAGTCCATGGCTCATCACATAGAGAGAATCATGAACAACTGCCATTGGACCCTGGAGCCAACCATAATCCTCAACTGTCCACCCAGACCCTACATTGTCCAAAACCTGTACTGCTGACAAGCCCCTGTGCAGGACATGCAACTTTCCCCCAATAACTACTCCAGAGCATGTTGAATTGTGAGTCCGGTGGAGATCAGGTATTGGGATCCAAACATCCTTCTCTGGATCATACATTTCTGCTTGAGAAATTGATTTTCGGCAGCTGGTGAAACCACCTGCAACCACAATCTTTCCATTCAAAGCACCGCATGCAAACATCGCACGGGGCACAAGCATAGATGCACATGCTGCCCATTGTCGTAATACAGGATCATATGACCACACTTCATTTGTTGCAAAGCTTCCATCTTGATCACCAGTTAATGGATCAACAGCATCACTACCACCACCAAGCACAAATATCTTTCCCGCGCTAGAGACAACACCAAAGTGGGCAAGGTGCCTGATTTTAGAAGGAAGGACAGGAAGGGTAATCCAAAGGTCCCGGAGAGGGTCATAAAGCTGCCACAAATTCTCGGGATCAAAAGCACATACACATAGTAGATCCTCTGCTGAGCCAACCTCCTGCCGGGCTTTAAACAGCTCAGGGCTACGCACGGCAGCTCGCCATGAACGAGAAACAAACTCTAACTTGGGGTGGAGGTAGAAGGGAACCCGTGCAATGCACCTGATGGCAACAGCATCTGGAAGACCTTCAATCAGTTCAGACATACTAATCACGGTTGCATCTGTTTCAAGTTATTTCTTCACCTCTGATTTTTTGCTACACTGATGACAGCAATGCAAAAGCTACCTGACATTAACAAAAGGCACGAAACAATGTTATATGAAATCAGTTTCCAAGTTTCAATAAAAATAAAATTACTACAATTGTCATTTCATAGCACTCTAATCACTTAAAAGAAAAAACTCATTAGCCATTGCCATCATCAAACAGAATGGCAACAAATTGTCAATATCACCATGGTGGGAAAAAAAGGAAAACAAGAAATGAAAAGAAAAGAAATCCAGAACATGTAAAGAATAAAGAATTCCATCCAATCACTTTTTTTGGTTTGCAAGGACACAAATCAGTATCTACAGATACCTGAAGTCAAAATTGTGGAAGAAGTTGGTTTCTTTCTAAGGTAGCTTGCTCATATTTACAAGTCAAATAGCATGCTTTTTTCATACAAATAGCAGTTTTGTCATGAAAAGTAATATGAAGGGCAGCTTGGCTCTCTAATTTCTACCATCTGTTCAAATTTGATTAAATTTGAAAAAGCACAACAAATACATGTCTGAACTTGCAAAAAATCCTCAACGTAATACTTTTTATAATTGAATATGGTCAAAGCAAAAGTGAATGACCCATCAATAAATTCAATCAAGCCTAAAAAGTATCCAATTTCTCATGATCAGAGCTTAAACTTAATGGAATTTAGTATTGAGTACACTAAGGGTTCATGCGTAAAGGCACTGGCTCATACAAAGAAACAAAAATTTAGATAATCCAAGATAAGAATATTGTCTACGAAACAAGTACCTATGCAAGAAGAACTTAATGCTCCAATTATGATATCGAAATGTCCCTTAGCCTACATATAAACACTGTTCACAGACCCCGCCCCCCCTAGATCGCCTGCAATACGTGACTACAAGGTACATAAGAGGATCAAGACTTTATAGCAGTTTTATTTGAGTCAATTTAAATCCAACAAGCATCACAAATCAGAACAATTTTTTCCATAGATGAGAAAGCAAACTACACAAGGGAAGAAACAAGTTAAAGAATGGCCTGCACAAGAAGCTAAATGATCAGAACTATATTTGCAGTATAGGCATTGAAAAGCACCATAAGACTCTTATGACCATCATAGGTTCTATTGCTTCTTCCAGAACCATTCACAAAGTGCAAACATTCTGATTAAAATCAAATCTTAACCCACCCAACTTCATTGAGATGAAGTTGTTGCAGCCAAACAACACTGGTTTCCAAATTTCAAGTACTGCGGTTGCCATTTCTGCTTTGGAAAGTTGACATTTCACGGTGTATGGATTTTGATTATCAACCGCCAGAATCAATTTCATTCCATGGATCACCAAGATCATAACATAGTCACAGTAATATTGTTAGACATCTTCCCAGGTAAAGAGACAAGACAGTGAACTTCACCAGATGACAGAATATGACCGTATTTTTTCACTTTCGCATGTCACAGTCACAAATTGAACTGTGATAGGCAATCTGGTTTTGCAATTTTCTCCTTATTCTTAGGCATATTCATTAAAATGCATCAGAATGGCATAAATAATTTGAATTCCACATACAAACTAACTTGGAATATAAACTAGCAAATCTCACTGGAGAGTTTACAAGCTAAACACAGATTATGATCTAAGACCTTGCGATTAAAACTAATAAATCTCAACAAAGAAAGCTCAAAGTCTCCTTAATTAATACATACTCAACATCATATATCTAAACATATGCAAATTATCATCACAGCCTTGTTGGTTTTAGTTATACCTCACATATTTCTGAACATTCAACACAAGAACCAGCGCAAAGGCAATCTCACCTATTGTTTCTGAATAAATAAATAAATCAATTCATCAACTAAGCGCGCTTCTATTGAACTCATCCAAAGCTCTACGAAAATTCATCAAATGCAAGACAGAAAATAAGACCAAAATTGAGCCTCAGAAACAAGCAACATAACCCAAAAATTACCATACTGAACTTTCTTCACTTAAAATACCAAACCCACTCCAATTCACCACAGACAACAATGGGTATTCGGTAGTTTCAGAATCAAATCAAAATCTCATCAAATCCCCGTCAAATATTTTCACGAAAGTAGGAAAAAAAAAGAAGCAATCCCATCACTTCTGCTGGCATAATAGAAAGACAGCACGCTTTACCTGAAACCCAATAAGATTCAGGGCTCCGTCGCTTCGATTTCTACAGACACACAGAGAGAAATCAAGAGTAACGTCAGATTGCCTCCCAGAGAAACTTTCAAAGCTAATTTTACAACGAAAAAAAACAGGGTTTCATATGCTCTTTTTCTGTGATTTTTTAGCGTTTTATTTATTTTCAAGTACTTTCAATTTGTGCTTACCCTAAACCAGAATATAGGCATTTAAGGATATTCCCGGTCCCTTCTTTTCCCCTCACCGCAATGGCATTTTTGTTAATTAAATTAAACACCAATTCTTCGGCTGACACGTTCAGGTCACGTGGTTGAAATGCGCCTAAAAAATTATTTTTGTGTTTCAATTTTTGGTTTAACAAGCTTAATTATGATTAGCTCCCACCTTGGGCCCTCTTACATAACTTGTTCGTGAAGACTTTGACATAGGTTAGCAGCAAGTTATCTTACAGCAGTACCAGGTCAGTGTCCTCAAAATTTCTGGAACGTACGTCTCTTGTGACAGGGGAAGTGGGAATGCATTTACTGTCTCCATCTGGTTTGTCAGGATCTAATTGTAAAATATAAGCAGGTAATTATAAAAAAACCATATACTATATACTAACAATTAGTTTGGAATATATTTGTTATTTGTTATTATATGACATTAATTCTACAAAGTTCAACTAAGGCAACTGGATTACTAAACATCTAGATCAACTAGACGAGTTAAACACCATTTTTTCTTAAATAAACATATTGTATCAAACATGTTTAATAATTATAATTTGAGATATACGATATGTAGAGCAACAATGTACTTGTAGCAGGGAATGCCGACATTTTGTGTCTGCCCGGTGCAAAAATAAAAAATAAAAAATTTCATTTAGGCAAACCGTCGACGAAAAGAGATAGTATATTATGGGGGTGTTTGGAAGTGCGGTGACAATAGTTTTTTAAAATATTTATCGATATTAAAATGATATTTTTTTAAAAAAAAATTATTTTTGAAATTAACATATCAATAAAACACACAAAAACATATTAATTTAAAATGAATTTTTTTTCTTCAAATTTTGGTCAAAAACCGGTGGGATCAGAATGACAAGCGATACTATATAAATGAGATTCTTTTATAGTAGTTACAATAACATGTTTATAATGAAAAAAAGGGTTAGATTTACTGATATAGGATTGAAGTCCCACTTTTGCTGATTCATTTATGATATCAAAACTCGTATTCCTCTCACCGGAGCCACAAAAACTGATCCAGGACGATTACAGCCTGTGGAGTATGGTCCTTGTTAAGGACATAGTACTTACAGTTAGCTGTCACTTATTAAGTGTTTTACATAAAGTTTTTATTTTATTTTATTTTATTTTAATTTAAATTTTTTAATGGTTTTAGATCATTTTATACCAGAAATTAATTTTAAAAATTAATTTTATTTTGATTTTGATTTTTTGTCATTTGTTCATATAATTTTTTATTTTCCATGGGCCATGGAATATATAGTTAATCACGTAGTCAGTGTCTAGAACAGCAAGTATTGTTTAACAATCACAATTATTAAGCCCAACTGGGGCTTGGCCAACCGATTCGGGATAGTATTATCTTAACGTTTATCACCCTAAAAAATCAACCCTGGTTTATGATTTTTTTTTCTTTTAAAAGTATTATCTTAACGTTTATCTTTTAAAAAACTGATTCACCCGGTGAATCCATGGCTCCATGACTCGCGTCTTGGAAGTCCTAGTTTAATAGCTTTTCTAACCCTACTATTTTTTTTATGCAAGAAAATTCTATTTTAAAAAAAATGATATTCTATTTTTTGAAAAACATATTTTATGTTCTCAGATTTATAAATAAAATTCTAACTATTATAGGTTCTTATAAAATATACATGTCATTATTAGAGTATAATATAATCATATTCTGAATCTCAACTATAAGGTTAAGCTTTTAGGTGAGATGATTCCTTAACATGATATCGTAGTCTTGTTGACTCAGTGATCACGAGTTCAATCTCACCATCCCATTTTATTTGATAAAAAATCAACCATAAGGTGATGTGGATGCATGCGAGTTTCAAGTCCAAAGAGCTTTCATTTGAGAGGATGTATTAGAATATAATATAATCATATTTTAGAACCTCACCTATAAATTTAAATTTTTAGAGAGATAGTTACTTATCAATTCTAACTCGAATTTATCACGTGGCATATGACTTTTGCGTGATTGGAATTCTCAACAAGGCGGTGCGGTTTGACTTCCTCTCTGGGTCTTTAATAAGTAGGGCTGTGTTGGAAATGCATGTGCTTCTTGAGTTCTGGGTACCGATTGATTCAATTGTCAAGTCATTTGTAATGGTCCCAAGAAATTTACCAATAAATTCCAGATCCAAATTGAAACAAGAGTGGTTAAAGAGAAGGGAATAAAGAAAGACTACCTCAACCTGTAAGAAAAATAAATTAGTAAAAGAAGAGGAAGATGCATGTGCTTCATCGATTCTATGGCAATAAGGTTGACCAGTCAACATCTCTTAATATTTATTTTTTCTTGATGATTATCTGCCTGTTAGTCGCCAATGTTTTTACTTTTCTAATCCGATAAATAAAAATGTTATCTTTATTAGTACCAGAGAATTCATAATAATTTTATTTCTTACAACTTAAAACCTATCAATTTCATTTCGACAGCAGCAAGTAAAATTTGCCTCTAATGATTCAACAGAATTTCAAGTAGATGGAGCTTATATTATATGGTGACGAGGGTCGAAGCTAGTGATGTGATGAAGAGTAGGAAGAAGAGCAGAGACGTTGTCAACTTTGTAGAGTTTGCATCTGATGTTCCATTATCCGCTGACGGTACTGCCTTAGATCCTGTTCCTGCACTCATTCCACAAAAAAGTATTTACATTGGACTCCTACTTCTAGAAATAACCGAAGAACATATATGTTGAAAAATTAGATGCATTAAGCGAAATTTCAGATCATATCTAAACATCTAATCGTAGAATCTTCAAGCATAATTGATAGATCAAAGTATTGTTCATGGAAAATACATGTTGATGCGTGAACCGAGTCAGATATGGTGGTATCTAAAAGGATGAGAGCCCCACGTGTTGCTCCTCTATTTAGTCCACACGAGCCCGAATAGATCTCTTGCCTTCGACTGCTAGGACGAATGGACAAAAGGGAGCAATCAAAATTGCCTTGGTTGAAAAAAGAAAAATGGTGGTCTCTCCTTGCACAACTCACAATTTTTGAGAGCAGCCAAGAAATAAAAAGAAACCTCTCATATTCATAACTTCTTTTTATTTCTTTTATTAGCCTTTCCTTATACGTTATATGGAAAGATTTTTTCTCTCATAACATGATTTTCAAAAAATCATTTATTTATTCCATCTTCAATGATGGAGACGTTTTTCCTTTTATGGCACATTAATATATAGAAAGTGTCATTTCCTTTTCCAACGTATGGTTTTAAGAGCAATAAATAGAAATAAAGACTTTGTCCTTTTATCAAATAAAAGGCTGTATGAATAACTCCATAATTAATCATATCTAATATGAATAAATAATCTTTATTTTATTTCAGAAATAAATAATATTCTTTATTATTAATAATATCTAATATGTATTAATAATTAACCATTTTTCTTTCGTTGATCTATTCTGTAATCTCTAAGTGTGTGACCTCATAGGACTCAATTATAATAGCTATAGATTTAACCCTATTAATCGTAGTTGGCTTCTAGCAAAGCACTACGACTCCCAAAATAATTAGATTAAATTATCTCCGTTAATTGTCCTATCCAAGTTTAGTCATTGCACATTAATTTAAAGGACACAATTCCTTGAATCTCCCACTTGTCCTTAAACAAGTGTGCAATATAAGATACCTTTGTCTCTTAATGTCTTATTTGATGATATGGTGACATTCATATCTATTATCAAATATGTTTCTTGAACTCTGAGTTTGAACTGTCAATTAAACGGATGATTTCAAATAATCCATCCGAGCATGGCCATGCATTTTCAGTTCTCGCTCTTCAAATGGCCGAGACACCATTCCTGTTCAATGCATCACAGTATGCACGAAGCAGGAGGACTTCTCCAGTCTTGTATGACTATGGCTCCCACTCAACTTTTGGCAATCCCAACTACTGCCTTTATAACTCCCTTTTACGGAAAGCGTTTAACAGTGTCAAAGAGATACCAATCATTAAGTGAGACCACAACATACTCATGTCTGAGGAATCTACTAATCATGGTTTAATTTAAGACTCTACAATCTCTTTTGGAGAGTCTTAAGGTGGGTCAGTCCTACATGTATCATCCATACACATATATGTAATTGACTAGACATCTCCATGTCCCTATAGCCCATGAAACCTGGTGCTATCAGTCGGCTTACAATATAGTAGCTTATAAAATCATCTATGTCCATTTGATGATTTCAAACTATAGACATTTAATAATTCAAAACTTCATTTCACTTAATGGGGTTTCATTCACCAGAACACTTAAGATGATCCCATTTGTTAATAATGAATTATTTGGACATATTATTCAATATCGATCAAAACAATATACAAATAAGGATGAAATATCATATATCATAAAATCATCAAGTCAAACATAAAACTAGTGTCCAACACTCATAAAATATAATGTAATATAAAATCAACACTCAAAGCCATTCTCCAATGTGCTTAAGACCCTTAGCCCTAGTGTGACTCTCATGTTTGGGCCTAGGCATAGGTTTGGTCAATGGATCTGCAATGTTGTCATCGGTATGCACCTTACACATCCTAATGTCACCCATAGTGATGATGCGACGAATAAGGTGATACTTCCTCATAACGTGTCTGGATTTGGAGCTCGAACTCGGTTCCTTTGCCTGAGCTATGGCACCATTGTTGTCACAATAGATGTCGATAGGCACTGATATGCTAGGAACAACACCGAGTTCATCTAGGAACTTCCTTATCCAAACGGCCTCCTTTGCTGCTTCACTAGCAGCAATGTACTCAGCCTCTGTTGTAGAATCTGCTATTGTATCCTGCTTGGAGCTCTTCCAGCTCACAGCTCCTCCGTTAAGGATGAAGACATAACCAGATTGAGACTCAAAGCCATCTCGATCAGTCTGAAAGCTTGCATCAGTATAGCCTTGTACGATCAATTTTTCATCTCCCCCATATACTAAGAAATCATCCTTAGTCCTTCTTAAGTACTTCAGGATATTCTTAGTTGCACTCCAGTGTGCTTCTCCAGGATTTGATTGGTATCTGCTACACATGCTCAAAGCATATGCAACATCCGGACGAGTACATACCATGGCATACATGATAGATCCTATAGCAGAAGCATATGGGACCTGTTTCATCTTCTCAAGCTCAACAGGTGTTTTAGGACACTGTTTCTTGCTGAGATATATACCATGTTGTATGGGTAAAAATCCCTTCTTGGAATCCTGCATCTTGAATCTATTAAGAATCTTATCAATATAAGTTCCTTGACTTAATCCAAGAAGCCTCTTAGATCTATCTCTATAGATCTTAATTCCAAGTATGTACTCAGCCTTTCCTAAGTCTTTCATAGAGAAACATTTCTTCAACCATTCTTTTACGGACTCTAGCATCGGAATGTCATTCCCAATAAGTAGTATGTCATCTACATACAAGACTAAGAAGGCTACCTTACTCCCACTAAACTTCTTGTAAACACAAGGATCCTCTTCACATCTAATGAAATCAAATTCTTTGATCTTTTCATCAAATCGAAAGTTCCAACTCCTGGATGCTTGCTTAAGTCCATAAATGGACTTCTTAAGCTTGCATACCTTCCCAACTTCATTTGGATCTTCAAAACCTTCAGGTTGTGTCATATACACATCCTCTTCCAAAAACCATTTAGAAAGCGGTTTTGACATCCATTTGCCATATTTCATAGTCATAATATGCGGCAATAGCTAGGATTATCCTAATGGATCTAATCATGACAATTGGTGAAAATGTCTCGTCATAGTCTATACCATGAATCTGTCTAAAACCTTTGGCAACTAGTCTTGCCTTGTAAAAAGATATATTTACATCCAGTGTCAGTTTTGAGTTTGAAAATCCATTTGCTTCCTATGGGTTTTACTCCATTTGGCAAATCTATCAAGTCCCATACTTGATTTTCAAACATCGAATCCATTTCGGACCTCATGGCCTCAAGCCATTTTTTGGAGTCTGGACCCGTCACTGCTTGCTTATAGGTAGAAGGCTCACTAAGTTCTAGCATAAGAACATCAAGGCTTTCGTTCAAGATGAAATCATCATAACGTCTTGGTTGTACCCTTGGCCTTTCCGATCTACGAGTGGGTTCAACTTGTTCAACAACTGGATCCGGAACATGATTCATAATTGTTTGTAGATCCTCTTGTTCTGGCTCTTGGATGATCTGAGGCCCTAGGCCTTCAAAGGTAATCATCTCATCATCGACATCATCCATGTCTTCTTGTTGTTGAGTTTGTTGCTCTTCATCATCTTGAACTATTTCAAGATGAATATTTCTCCCACTTGACTTGTTGGAAAAGAACTCTCTTTCCAAAAGACACTATCCCTGCAACAAACACCTTTTGCTTGAGTTGGATTGTAGAAGTAATATCCAAAACTTCTTTTGGATACCCTATAAAATAACATTTATCTGATTTTGGGGCAAGCTTCTCTGTTTGTAAGCGTTTTACATAAGCTTCACATCCCCATATTTTCGAAAAGACAACTTTGGAACCTTTCCGATCCATATCTCATATGGGGTTTTGTCTCTGATTCTTGACGAGTCTGTTTAATGTAAGTATAGCGGTAGTGAGGGCATATCCCGGAAGGATAACGGAAGATTGGCAAAACTCATCATTGATCGGACCATGTCTAACGAGTTACTGTTTCTCCTTTCGGACACACCATTCGATTGTGGTGTTCCTGGGGTAGACAAGCTGTGTTACTATCCCACGATTCTTCAAATGATGATCAAATTCATGGCTCAAGTATTCACCACCACGATCAGATCGAAGTGCTTTTATTTTCTTGCCACTTTGAGTCTCTACTTCATTTTGAAATTCTTTGAACTTTTCAAAAGACTCCGATTTATGTGACATAAGGTAAACATACCCATATCTACTCATGTCATCGAGTAAATGTGATGAAGTATCTATAGCCACCTCTAGCTTACGTGCTCATTGGCCGCATACATCGGTATGTATTACGCCCGATAGTTCGAGTAGCCCTTTCAAGCGTTCCTTTGAAAGGTGACCTTGTCATCTTGCCCATCGGACATGATTCACATGTATCAATGGATTCATAATCCATGTCTTTTAGAAGTCCATCTTTGTGGAGCTTCTTCATGCGATTCACACTAATGTGACCTAATCGACAATGCCATAGGTAGGCCTCACTCAAACTTTTTAACTTTTGCCTTTTGTTATTTATGTTATATAATTCGATTTGAGATCTAATACAAAGAGTCCATTACTCACTCGAGCGATTGCATAGAAAATATCATTCTTAAAAATAGAAATACATCCATTTCTTTGCTAAATTCAAAATTTTCATGATCCAATACAGCATAGGAAATAAGGTTTTTAGTAATGCAAGGAACGTAATAACAATTATTCAGTTCTAATACTAAACCAGAAGGTAAAGATAAACTTAAATCTCCGACGGAGAGTGCAGCAACACTTGCTCCATTTCCAACGCACAGGTTTATCTCCCCTTTCCTTACTTGTCTCCTATTTCTTAGTCCCTGCACATATGAAGTAATGTGAGCACCACATGCAGTATCTAATACCCAAGTGGGACCATTATCTAATATGAGAACATTGGTTGTCATAATCTCAATAACATAAATACCTGAAGTGGAACTCACGATCCGTTCCTCTTGTCTTCCAAGTACTTGGGACGGTTTCTTTTCAGGTGTCCTTTGGCTTTGCGAGTAAAAACAATCATGATCGCGACCACCTTTGGCTTCTCACTATTCTTGGGTTTGGCAACTTGCTTGCTTTTCCCTTGGTAATTGCTCTTACTTTTAGCCACCCTCTTAAATCCCTTCCCATTGTTGACATTCAGAACTTCCTTCTTCTTGTCACCAATTATATTGCCCTCAGCATTTTTAAGCATGCTATGAAGCTCATTCAGATCATGCTTCAGACCATTCATATGATATTGCATTCTGAATGGTGCAAAACCATCATGCAAGGATCTAAGAACAATATCAGTGGCCAACTCTTGGTCATATGGGGTCCCCAGATTTTCCATCCTCTTGAAAAGCCCAGTTAGTTTAATCACATGAGGACTTACTGGTTTTCCCTTCACAAGATGGCTATCAAGTATAGCCTTGTGAGTCTCATATCGCTCTATCCTTGCTTGATCTTGAAACAACGTTTTTAGTTCAGTTATGATAGAATAAGCATCAGAATGCTCAAATCTCTTTTGCAAATCAGGCTCCATTGCAGCAAGCATGAGGCAAGTTACAGGTAATGCCTCAGACTTTACCCGAGTTGCTGTTGCCTTTTCCTCATCTGATGAGGTATTGGTCACAGTAGGGACAGGGGTAGCTAGGACGTCCTCACGTCCCTCGGACCTGAGAATAATTCTCAGATTCCTTTCCCAATCAAGGAAGTTCGTTCCATTAAGTTTGTTTTTCTCAACAATTGAGCGTAGAGAGAATTTCAAATTATCGTTCGACATAATCTACAAAATATAAATGACATACAAATCAGTTTATGTTTGATATTGCAAATACTTATAATTTAAACAATTTAAAATAAGTAAATGCACATTTTATTCAAGTTGTTATTGTCCCTTATGAATAAAATGATTCCAAGATCCCATCATAGACAAGCCCCAACGTACTTTTGCACTGCCTTAGTTCTTGTGTATGCAAGGTAAGTAACAATTACTAATTATAACTTATTATAATTCTTGGTTGATGATCCACATCCAATGTAGGATTCATCCCATGCCTCAAGATCCAAAACTTTGCCTTTTGGTCTCTTGTTGGGTACAACCGTATCAAGATTTATGAACCCCCGTATAGATTCACCCTCACGAGCCTAAGATTGAGGTAGGACACCCTCGCTTTTGTGAAACCCATCCAACCAAAACCATAAACTTCATGGGTTATGACATGGAAAGGCATTGCCCCAATTTTCTTTAGGAACTTAAATTTTGATTATCTTTTATTTATAAGTGAAAATTGGCATAAATAAAGACAATGCAAAATAAATAAATAAATAAAGCATAAAAAATATGCAATAAAAAATGATCCTAGTATGGCCCCCCCAAAAAAAAAATTAAAGATCTAATCTTCTTTTGTCTTCATCCTTGTATCCTTCATGAATCTCCATCCTTGAACTTCATGGACTTTCTCTTCTTTGTATTACAAAATTATTTACAATAATCGAATTATTAAAATAAATTACAAAAATATAACGATACGCAGATCGTATTTCTGGGCCATACTAGTCACCTTATGCATGCAATATATCATAATATAAAACAAGCATAAAATAAATAAACAAGAAAATTCTTGATTTAAAATTAAATCCTTACATGGTATTAATCATTATTAATCATAAAATGCAATTATTAGATAAAATTGCATGAAAAATATATAAATGGGATTTCCTAACTTTTAGGAAACAATAAAATAAACCATATAATATTGACTCCCTTGGGGTTTGTCTGCACATTTTAAACTTGGAGGAAACAAAACAATTTTGCTTTCTTTTTAATTAAAATCGTAAAGGCATTTTATTATTAAGGAGAGGAGATCAAAAGCAAAAGTCACGTACTATATGTTTTGTGTATCTCCCTATTATATTCATAAAATTCCATGGGCCAATCAAAATCTTCATTTTAATTTTACATTTTATCCATATAAAATTCACCACCAATTTAAATCAAGATCCGCATCAAATTAACAATTAATTCATTGATCCTATCAATTTATGCAAGATGGCTCTGATACTATTGTTGAAAAATTAGATGCATTAAGCGGAATTTCAGATCATATCTAAACATCTAATCGTAGAATCTTCAAGCATAATTGATAGATCAAAGTATTGTTCATGGAAAATACCTGTTGATGCGTGAACCGAGTCAGATATGGTGGTATCTAAAAGGATGAGAGCCCCACGTGTTGCTCCTCTATTTAGTCCACACGAGCCCGAATAGATCTCTTGCCTTCGACTGCTAGGACGAATGGACAAAAGGGAGCAATCAAAATTGCCTTGGTTGAAAAAAGAAAAATGGTGGTCTCTCCTTGCACCCCTCACAATTTTTGAGAGCAACCAAGAAATAAAAAGAAACCTCTCATATTCATAACTTCTTTTATTTCATTTATTAGCCTTTCCTTATACGTTATATGGAAAGATTTTTTCTCTCATAACATGATTTTCAAAAAATCATTTATTTATTCCATCTTCAATGATGGAGACGTTTTTCCTTTTATGGCACATTAATATATAGAAAGTGTCATTTCCTTTTCCAACGTATGGTTTTAAGAGCAATAAATAGAAATAAAGACTTTGTCCTTTTATCAAATAAAAGGCTGTATGAATAACTCCATAATTAATCATATCTAATATGAATAAATAATATTTATTTTATTTCAGAAATAAATAATATTATTTATTATTAATAATATCTAATATGTATTAATAATTAACCATTTTTCTTTCGTTGATCTATTCCGTAATCTCTAAGTGTGTGACCTCATAGGACCCAATTATAATAGCTATAGGTTTAACCCTATTAATCGTAGTTGGCTTCTAGCAAAGCACTACGACTCCCAAAATAATCAGATTAAATTATCTCTGTTAATTGTCCTATCCAAGTTTAGTCATTGCACATTAATTTAAAGGACACAATTCCTTC